>JXCR01122143.1:0-13752 GCA_002079205.1 Phalaenopsis hybrid cultivar
CCTGATTGGATAGTTCATGTTGATCTCCCTTGATTATATGTAGATTTTTATGAATTTGGATCTCTTAATGACCACACAATTGAGTGATTTTAAGGTCATTGGAGTTCTCTTATTGAGACGCTCGATTTGACTAAAAATATGTCAATTTTGGAATTTATCTGACTATTCAATTAATGATACAAAGCCTCCAATTATATTTCAATCGTCTGATTTGGATTCGATTAAACTTTGATTGACCAAATTTGACTTCATTTGGTTTGTCCTATCGAGACGTTCTATAAAATTGTGTTCTAAATGATCTTAAATTTGAATTTAGAAGATCCCTTATAAAAAATACATTGAGATTCATGCTTTATAAAAATTTGTTGATAATATATTAGTTGCCCCTTATTATTTCGTGACGTCTGTTGTGTTATCCGAAATATACAGTTAGTGAAAAACATTATTTTAGATGCTCCAAAAAATTATACTTTAAAGAGATTTAAGTTATCATTGATGCTCCATGGAGTTTTGATCATGTTGTCATTTTCATTTTTGTTGGAGGTGGTAGTCGAGCAACAATGTTCCAATGGAGGTCAGGTAACTGTGGTTTGAAGTAGGTGTTGGTAGTCCAGCAATGGCCTGATGGCACCAGTGAAGGTGGTGATTGAGCAGTAGTGGTCTATCTGCAATAAAAATTATACTTTTTAAGAAGTGTAGGTACATGTGTTTGAGTAAATGTCATAATGGTGTGTTTGAGAAAGTAGTAAAGCCCACATATGAGTACAAGCTTGAGAGGGGGTTGTATCGATGTGGTGTCTATGACTAAGAAAGCTAGACTCATATAAAGTTATTTTTTAGAGTATTACTCAAAAATATTAATCTACGTCGCGCGCAAACACACGCATGCATATATATATATATATATCAAAGAAGTTATAAGAAATTCAACATGGATGCTTGAGTTATCTGAGGAAATACANTCCACTTATAATGTTAGGCAAGTCCTGAATTGTCTGTAGGAGAGGTTTAGTGGCATTATCCTATGTCAATAAAGTCAAATAAAATCCATCAACAATGTTAAACCTTTCTTAGGTTATTTGTTAGAAAATGTTTGATAGTGTTAACTTATAGATAAAGTTAAACAAAATTTACCATTGATGTTATACCCATCCTTGGCTGTCTTACTACATATGTTCGATGACATAACCTATGTGGATAAATTTGAAATAAATTCAACAAGTATGTTAGCCTCATCCTAGGTTATCTTGTTAGATATATTTGACGACGTTAACCTGTGCAGACAAAGTAGAAAGAAATTCATTAAAGATATTAGACACGACTTAGGATATTTTACTGGATTTATTTGATGTCGTTAACCAATGTGAAAAAAAACTCAAAAGAAATTTTCTAAGAATTTTAGACATGTTCTAGGTTGTCTTTCCATATTTGTTCAATGGCCTTGACCTGTGTGGAAAAAGTTAAGAAAAAATTTATGAAGGATGTTAGAACCATCCTAAGAATTTTGACAAATATATTTGACAGTGCTAACTTGTGTGAATAAATTATTTTTTCGATTACTTTGATCTGTGTGGAGGATGTTGAATTGAGTTTCTTTAGGATCAATTAAGCCCAAACTAAGATGTCATAAATATTCTATGTTTCTTCAGTCTGGGGAATTAGTTGAGATGGACATGATTTTTGCTTGAAAATATGGTTGTTGTCATACTCAATAAATGTACTTTGCAAATTATTTATCATTGCTTTTAGATGTTACCACCCAATAGAGGTGTTATCCACATGAGCCTGATTATTTTGTATAAAATAAACCATATATCCTCATCAAATTAGCCATTTAATTTCTTCTTTAATTAATAACATACTTCGGTGATATGATAATAATTTTAATAGAAGCACAAGTTGATTAGGAGGCCAATGAGGGAGACATTTGTGTGGAACTGACAACATTAAAGTGGTTAGCTTCTTAACCAGGTTGAGTAGAAACTCTAATATGAGGAGGGTGTTGAAAGGACATTTTTAGTTGGGCATCATCAGTCAGTGGTTGACCTTATGGTAAGTAAGCCCTACTAGCTAACACTTCACCGATTTTCACGCACATAAGAGCTAAATAATTTTATTTAGATATTCCTTCATTATAAGGACTTGATCTTCAAGGGAAAGAAAAGGTTGCTTTGCCAGTAGAGTAATGTTCTTCCAATAAAATAAAGAGGAGGCCTAATGTTCTTGCTTTGAGATCATCACCTAACATGGTGGGTGTTAGAGTGAAGGATTCCAATATAATGAGCGTTACACTTAGATCCTTCAAGAAGGCGAGATTGTGTTCATAAAATATGTAAATTATTTGATATATTTGGATACAAGAAATGAATAATTTAACTAAGCAAAGATTTTTTTTCCAGCTGTGAACATTCAAGTCTTCTTCCATTTAAGAAGCTATAAGCCGAGAATCACTACTAATAATTATACCTTGAAATTCATAATTGATGATGTGGCTTAAATTGATGATGTTGCTTAAATTGATAATGAGTGCTTCATACATTGCAAAGTTTACTCTTTGTAGGAAGTTTTAGGTGAAACCCATATTCTAAAATATTTTGCTTGGGAGAGATAAGTATAACTCAAGCTCCATCTCTAGAACTTCGAAAGCCTCTATTGACATATAGAGTCCATTGATAAGATTTTGAGGGGGATTGAAATTTTGAACGGTGTATGAATTGAACATTCGGCAATAAATTTGCAAGCTCTTGTGACTTGATATCATGTCTCAACAAGAAACATATGTCAATCTTCTTTAGGAGTGAATAAAATCAAGTATGTACTTAAACTTTAAGATTAATAAGAAGAAATTGATATATGAGCATATTAGAAGCTTGTTGCATGTGTATTATTGTTCTATAATGATCAACATAATCATATGATCAAATTTCCCACATAAGAATCAATGCTCAGATGTTTGAATACTATTTGAATAAGATGTTGTAGGATGTTCTTAAATAAAGGAGAAGACTCTTCAGAACTACATCAAGAAAAGAAATAATTGTCATCACTTAGATTGAACTTTTCTTACACTAGATGACATAATTCTCTTATGAATTATATGAGATCGAGCTAAATTCTCTATAAGTGTTGAATGTTTTTTGCTAAGGCTTGGCTATACATGATCCAAGTGGTCAACTTCTTGATGAGGAACTTAGCATATGGAGGGGTAATATCTATGTATCTCTAATTAGTAGACTTTGAAGTAACTGTGCCTATTTGTTATGCACTACCATCGATTGTCGAGCCTCACATATAAGTCAAAGGATCTCATATTGAGACTCCTCTCTAGTACATGATCTTTAAGAGATGCAAAGGAGGTTCTCATGAGCTGGGTGATGTATATTATTGGGAAATAAAATAGAGGTTTGGTGTGATAAACTTCTAGAGTATACATTAGATCGAGAAGCTTGTGTATTGTGTTTGTTAACCATTTAAGAGGCGTAAACTTTTATAAATGAGCTTTTGTTTCCTACAAATGATGCCAATCGCTATGTGCCGAAAAATTTATGGTGATAGAGTAATAATTTAATTTACTAGCCTTACATGAAAAGCCAACACATATAAAAGAAAAGAGGCAGGAGGGGACACTAAAATTTTTCAGGTGAAAAAAAAACCTAGAATAGAAAAAAATCATTGGGCTTAGCCCAACCAAAAGTAACCTACATATATTTGTAAGTGCATGGGCCGACTATTCTTCTAAATTAGTGAGTATTGAATTACAAAGTTAATAATCATATTTGTATAATAATAGTTTATAATTGAGCCACAACAAATGTAGTTTTTGGTTATAATAGCAATAATTGGCCACAAATGCATAGGTGATGGTTGTAATTGTAGTAATTGACCATAAATGTTGTAGATGGAGGCTGTAATATTATTGATTGGCCACAGAAGCCATAACTAAAGTTGTAATAGTAGTAGTTGGTCACAAAGATCACAGTTGGTTGCTACAAAGACAGAAGTTAATCATAAAGGCTGCAGTTGATAGCTGCAATTAACTACCAAAGTTGTAGTTTAAAACTGTAATTGTAGTAATTTACCACAAATCTATATTTTTACTACAATGATTGCAAGTAGTAGTCACAAACGATTAGCGGTCGATGACTGCAAGTGTTGATGATGGACGATAATCAACTGTGGCTGGCTGGCAGGGTAGACAATGACCGATGAGCAATGCTTGCAAATGTCGATGGTTATTTATCGAATCTTCTCTAGAATTTCACATCTTCTCTTCTTCTTTCTTTCTCCCATCCTCAATGAAGAAGAGAAACCTATTTATAGCCATTTAGGGTGGGGTATTTTAGTCTTTTGGCACATAACTTCCATAACCACCTAATCAAACGATTCATGCTGACCCCTATTGATCAAAGATAGTTTGAAGGATTTTGGTGCCTTAATTACCTCATAATTCAGCTATATTAGGATCTTTGAATATGTCAAATTTGAAGTTCATTTGACCATTACATAATTCGAATCCTCTAATTATGCTTCTATAACTTGATTTGGGCTCGATTGTTCTAGTATTGAACAAACTTTGACATCATTTGGTCAATTTTGTCGAGACTTGCTAAAATCAGGGGCCGAAAGTTCTTCAATTTGAATTTGGGAATTTCCATAATAAAAACGTATTTAGATTCGAGCTTGATACGTCACATCAAAACTAACACACGTAATTTGTCTCGATAGATCATATTCAATCTCTACATGAGATTCACACGTTACCTCAAATTATACCTTTGATCAAATACAATTTTTAAATAATCTGAATAAAATATTTAAAAATCCGGAAAACCAAGCAAGCAAATTTGAATTCTCAAACGAACTGAAATCGAGTCCAAATGCATTATTTTATTTTTCTGACTGGAAAAAATCAAAATATTATTAATTATTTTATGATCAATAATGTTTTATTTATTTTATATATTCTTACACGTTTCGGCATAAAGAACACCCGGCAGCTCCACACGCTTTTGGCAAATCTTACCGTGCGGTCAAACTTTGGTCACGCCATCGAAAATTTATTTAGTGTGGACACCACATGCAAAGATGCATGCACTGTCCGATATCCACCGTCGATGATGAATTCGAAGAAATTTTTTTTAAAAAAATTAAAAATGGGTCCCACCTAAGCGGTGATGCCGCACGGCCGCTTTCATGAGTAATTGGACCACAAGGCTTTTCCAAGTAAACAAAAATAAATAAAATTGGAGCATTTACATGCACACCACCCAACTTCTATTTATTTGCATATCTAATCTCTAAACTTTACATTTTGCATTTATATCACCCAAATCTTTCATATCACATAAAAAATTTCATCATTTTAACTTTACAAAAAAAGTTTATGCATTAGTAAGATGGCATGCATATAAAAATTAAAGTTTAGGTGTTAGATATGTAAATACTTGGGAAGTGAGTGCTATGCATGCAATTCTTTCATAAAATCAAACTGAATATCCACATCTTTACATGTAACTCAAATTATATATGTGTTATGTGCCCCTAAATCTTTAAATTAAGCTATAAATTTACATGTCATATATTTAAAAAAGATTCATGTAACCATCGATGAATAGGAGTTTGACATTAAAAGATGAAGTTAGAAGGAAATATACAAAATATTTAATATAATTTTAATGCATTATTATTGTTAATTAATACACGCAAAACTAGTTCTAATGTTTTTAATTCAAGCTTTAGAATGTTGCACCAAAAGGCAACTACTTGCCAAATGAGACAAACTAGAATAGGCCATGGCTAGTTGGCTATAAATAAGCAGTGTGAAAAACATTTTATTGTTCTAATTGGCAACAAGGATTTTATGTAGGACTTATCATTTCAACATTGAGGAGTTTAATTTGAAGGTGGAAGTTTGCTCTAAAATTATTTGNTACGGCAACTACTTGCCAAATGAGACAAACTAGAATAGGCCATGGCTGGTTGGTTATAAATAAGCAGCGTGAAAAACATTTTATTGTTCTAATTGACAACAAGGAGTTTATGTAGGACTTATCATTTCAACATTGAGGAGTTTAATTTGAAGGTGGAAGTTTGCTCTAAAATTATTTGAATTGAGAGTACAAGTTAAAAATTACAAAAAGAGCTCAAATAAAAGATGAGGTCCAACAAAAAAATGAAAGTTGTAGCAAAAAATGAGCTGACACACGATCTACAACATGAAGTAGCCATGCGAGAGCTAGAGGTGGAGAATGATCCAAGACAAGAGATTTAGAAGCAGCTCCCTTCTTGGCCAGAAAGTCCTCAGACCAATTTGCTTCCCTAAATGGAAATGACCAAGTGATGTTGAAGAGAGGCAAAGGAAATGAGAACATTTTCCAAAGAATTAAATTGTACCAACGAGCAGATAACACATTGGTACAAACTTTAAAAGTTGACATGGAATCAATTTCAATTTAAAAGAGAGTAAGCTTTAAGTCATGTGAAATTTGAAGACAAGATAAGATCCTTGCTAACAAATAGTAAGGTGTGGGAATTGACAAAATAGGAGTAGAAAAAATGCCCTTTCTCAAATGGTCCCTAAATATACCCCTTACACCAAATTTGGACTGCGAATAGTTACCATCATTGTTAACCTTTAGATAGGGGAAAATTGGTTTGGACCAATTAATAAGTTGAATTAAATTTTGTTTACCAAGCAATTGCTTAACATTTAAATTGATTGCAAGAAAGCCAAACCTAGGGTTTATTTGTGCTTGATAGTGTTGAATGCTAAAACCTTATGCAAGAAAGCTTCAATATTAAAAATAATTCTGTCCTTATGATGATATAGTCGATTGTGCTTTTGAGAGTCCCTCTCCAACCAAAAAAATTAATAATTGATAATAGGAATTAGGCGTTGAAGATGAACACGTGCAAGAGAAGAAAAGGTAAAATAGAGTAGCCGCCCTAGTTAAAGAGAGGTAAAATAGAGTAGCCACCTTAGTCCAAAAGGCAAAATAAAATCTGTAAGAGAAGAAAAGGTAAGTAGGCGATACCTCCTCTTGACTGCATAAAAGGTAAACTGAGGGAAGAATTAAGCCTATAAGTTTTAAAATATCATCCATGGGGAGAAATTTGAATTTTAGCCTCCAAGGAAAAAAAGGATTGTGACAATTTGAGCACAGTATTCCAAATAACATCTAACCTAATTCGAGACTAGTTAGAGAAAAGAGAAGTAGCTATCACTTTAGTAAAGGAAGAGTCCACAACAGTTTTGATAGATAAAATATCCTTTTTTTCCTCTATCAAATGAAGCATTTAGCATTATAATTAGCTCACTAATTTCTCACAATGTTTTGCAACTTATGATAGTCCAATTCGTCCTCCTTCTAAAGATTGGAAACCTTGAGATTACCAAAAATGTCCACAAGTAACAAATACTTTAAAGGATCCACGAGGGATCAATTATCATGCCAAAAACTCAAATCCTAATTACCAAGCTCTCAAACAAATACTTGTTCATCCTTGTCCCTTACTTGTAACATTTCTTTCCATGTAATAGAATAATTGATTTTGNTTTTAGAATGTTGCACCAAACGGCAACTACTTGCCAAATGAGACAAACTAGAATAGGCCATGACTAGTTGGCTATAAATAAGCAGTGTGAAAAACATTTTATTGTTCTAATTGACAACAAGGAGTTTATGTAGAACTTATCATTTCAACATTGAGGAGTTTAATTTGAAGGTGGAAGTTTGCACTAAAATTGTTTGAATTGAGAGTACAAGTTAAAAATTACAAAAAGAGCACAAATAAAAGATGAGGTCCAACAAAAAATGAAAGTTGTAGCAAAAATGAGCCGACACACGATCTACAACATGAAGTAGCCATGCGAGCACTACAGCTAGAGAATGATCCAAGACAAGAGATTTTGAAGAAGCTCCCCTCTTGGCCAGAAAGTCCTCAGACCTATTAGCTTCCCTAAATGTGAAAGACCAAGTGATGTTGAAGAGAGGCAAAGGAAATGGGAACCTTTTCCAAAGAATTAAATTGTACCAACGAGCAGATAACACATTGGTACAAACTTTAAGAGTTGACATGGAATCAATTTCAATTTAAAAGAGAGTAAGCTTTAAGTCATATGCAATTTGAAGACAAGATAAGATCCTTGCTAACACATAGTAAGGTGTGGGAATTGACAAAACAAGAGTAGAAAAAAATGCACTTTCTCAAATGGTCCCTAAATATACCCCTTACACCGAATTTGGACTGCGAATAGTTACCATCATTATTAACCTTTAGATAGGGGAAATTTGGTTTTGACCAATTAATAAGTTGAACTAAATTTTGTTTACCAAGCAATTGCTTAACATTTAAATTGACTGCAAGAAAGCTAAACCTAGGGTTTATTTGTGCTTGATAGTGTTGGATGCCAAAACCTTATGCAAGAAAGCTTTAATATTAAAAATAATTTTGTCCTTATGATGATATAGTCGATTGTGCTTTTGAGAGTCCCTCTCCAACCAAAAAAATTAACAATTGATAATAGGAATTAGGAGTTGAAGATGAACATGTGAACTGTTCCACCTCAACCTTCCTAGGCTTGCTTTAAAGATTGACTACTCTCCCTAGTTAAAGAGAGGTAAAATAGAGTAGCCACCTTAGTTCAAATGGAAAAATAAAATCTGTAAGCGAAGAAAAGGTGAGTAGGAGATACCTCCTCTTGATTGCATAAAAGGTGAACTGAGGGAAGAATTAAGCTTATAAGTTTTAAAATATCTTCCATGGGAAGAAATTTGAATTGTAGCCCCTAAGGAAAAAAGGATTGTGACAATGTGAGCACAATATTCCAAATAGCATCCAACCTAATCCGAGACTAGTTAGAGAAAAGAGAAGCAGCTATCACTTTAGTAAAGAAAGAGTCTACAACAGTTTTGATACATAAAATATTCTTTTTTTTCCTCTATCAAATGGAACATTTAGCAATATAATTAGCTAACTAATTCCTCACAATGTTTTGCAACTTATGATAGTCTGATTCGACCTCCTTCTAAAGATTAGAAACCTTGAGATTACCAGAAATGTCAACATATAACAGATCCTTTAAATGATCCATGAGGGATCAATTATCATGCCAAAAACTCAAATCCTAATTACCAAGCTCCCCAACAAATACGTGTTCATCCTTGTCCCTTACTTGTAACATATCTTTCCATGGAATATAATAATTGATTTTGGCAATGCAAAGAATAGGATGTGCTCTCTTAAAATACTTGAGTTCCATGAATTTAGACCAAATAAACTCTTAAGATCTGAGCTTAACCCAGTATTTGCAATAATTGATTTCCATGGTGTGAGAAAAGCCTCTAAATCATAAACCAAGAACATTTTTGGGTTTGCATAATTTTTTCCACAATGCCCAATTTACCCATAATGACTTATTAAAGATTCTTTCAATCTTCGATTGCATACTTTTGGGCATTTTGTAATTTGAAGGATATATAGAGGCAAGGAAGAGAGAATACTTTTTAAAAGAGTGATTATGCCATCAAATGATAAAAAAAAATTTCACATCTTTGCATTTTTTGGTTATTTTATGCACCACTTCATTAAAGATTAAGTGTCTTTTTCTAGTATGAGCCAATTGAGTGCTTACGTAATTGACGAGGAGAGTTTTTACAATAAAAACCAATGAATTCCTCAATCTAGTGTCTATTATTCATAGACACCCTATTGCTCACAATGAATTGACATTTAGCCTTGTTAAATAGCTTTCTGAAATATGTTGAAAGTACTGAAGTTTTTGATAAACTTTTTTGACAGTGCTTCTACTTACATTGCAAAATAATATCAAATCCTCCTCAAAAGCCAAGTTTGAAAAAATTTCACCACCCATGGTAGAAAAATACCACTGGGGTTAGCAGCAAAAAACTTATTGAGAGTGCAAGAGAGATAATCCATAACAATAAGAGAAAGAAGAGAATATTAGGGTCTCCTTGTTTTAGACCTCCCCTCAGATTGAAATGTATATGACTCTGACCATTTATATTAATAGAGCAAAAGTTATTGTCAAGCATCATATAGATTAACTTGCAAATATAAAGAGAGAAACATTTACCCACATCACATTTAAAATGAATTCCCAACTAATAGTCNCAATGTACCCATAATTATTTATTAAAGATTCTTTGAATCATCAATTGCATGCTTTTGGGCATTTTGACAATTTGAAGGATATATAGAGGCAAGGAAGAGAGAATACTTTTTAAAAGAGTGATTATGCCACCAAATGATAAAAAAAATTCCCATCTTTGCATTTTTTGGTTATTTTATGCACCACTTCATTAAAGATCAAGTGTTTATCTCTAGTATGAGCCAATTGAGTGCTTACGTAATTGACGAGGAGAGTTTTATAGTAAAACCAATGAGTTCCTTAATCTAGTGTCTATTATTCATAGACACCCTATTGCTCACAATGACTTGGCATTTAGCTTTGTTAAATAGCTTTCTAGAAATATGTTCAAAGTACTGAAGTTTTTGATAAAATTTTTTGATAGTGCTTCTACTTACATTACAAAAAAATATCAAATCCTCCTCATAAGCCAAGTTTGAAAAAATTTCACCACCCATGGTAGAAAAATACCACTGGGGTTAGTATCAAAAAGCTTATTGAGAGTGCAAGAGAGATAATCCATAACAATAATAAAAAGAAGAGGATATAAGGGTCTCCCTGTATTAGAACTCCCCTCGGATTGAAATGCCTATAACTCTGACCATTTATATTAATAGAGTAAAAGTTATTATCAAGCATCATATAGATTAACTTGTAAATATAAAGAGAGAAACATTTACCCACATCACATTTAAAATGAATTCCCAATTAATAGTATTAAAAGCTTTCCTCATATCATGTTTTAAAATGAGATTTCCACCTCTAGCTTTATGCTCCAAGTTTTGAATCAAATCCTACGTAATTAAAATATTATCAGTGATACATCTCCCAGTAATAAAAACAATTTGTTGAATATAGATAAGATTTAGAACAAATGTTTGTAATTTTTTGACAATGATTTTACTTATGAGCTTAGAGATCACACTGGTGAGTTTTATAGGCCTGAAAGCCTCGCAAGTGTGCTTTAAATTATCTATAAAAGTCCAAGACATGACAGATCGTCTAAAGAACTAATGAGGAATGACACCAAGGAAAAAGCTTTGAATGGTTGTAATAATCTCATTTTTTTGTGATTTCCCAAGTTTGGATATAGCAAGTTGAAGTGAAACTATTCGACCTTACAGTATTATTAGTATCAATATAAAGTCAGTCATCCATTATTTCATTTTCATGAGGATTGGCAATGAGAAGTGATTATGAATAAAGTAAGAATCTATGGTAAAAGGCTCATTATCAAATCCTGAAAGATCCACTTGTTGCGAGGCTAAGAGAACCTAAAAACAAGAAATGACATTTTTAATAATCTGTTCCTCGTTATATAACCAATATGAAATAGCAATTTTAATTTTCAAAATAGATTTTTCTTATCTCGTCTTCTTAATGCAAGCATGGAAGAAACCAATATTTCTATCCCTCTCATTAGATTTTTTGTAAGTGGATTTTTATCTAAGAAAATCAGTCTCAATTTGTTAGCTTCATTGAGTTTTTTATGAGCCTCAAGCATATCAGATTCCAACACCCTATCTTGACTAATCAACTTCTAATTTATAAACTAAGATTTCAGCTTCCTTAATCTTGCTTGTAATGTCTCCAAAAATAGTCTATATATATATATATATATATATATATATATATATATATATATATATATATATACTCNCTTGTGTATTGTGTTTGTTAACCATTTATGAGGTGTAAACTTTTATAAATGAGCTTTTATTTCCTACAAATGATGCAAATTGCTGTGTGCCGAAAAATTCATGGTGATAGAGTAATAATTTAATTTACTAGTCTTGCATGGAAAGCCAGCACATATAAAAGAAAAGAGGCAGGAGGGAACACTAAAATTTTTCAGGTGAAAAAAACCTAAAATAGCAGTTTAGGGTGGGGTATTTTAGTCTTTTGGCACATAGCTTCCATAACCACCTAATCAAACAATTCATGCTGACCCCCATTGATGAAAGATAGTTTGAAGGATTTTGGTGCCTTAATTGAGCTATATTAGGATCTTTGAATTCCTCTCGTTGAGACACTCGTTTCAACTATAAATATGTCAAATTTGAAGTTCATTTGACAATTACATGATCCAAATCCTCTAATTATGCTTCTATAACTTGATTTGGGCTTGGTTGTTCCAGTATTGAACAAACTTTGACATCATTTGGTCCATTTTGTCACGACTTGCTAAAACCAGAGGCCGAAAATTCTTCAATTTGAACTTGGGAATTCCCTTAATAAAAATGTATTTAGATTCGAGCTTGATACGACACATCAAAACTAACACATGCAATTTATCTCGATAGATCACATTCAATCTCTATCCGAGATTCGCACGTTACCTCAAATTATACCTTTAATCAAATACAATTTTAAATAATCTAAATAAAATATTTAAAAATCCGGAAAACCAAGCAAGCAAATTTGAATTCTCAAACGAACTGAAATGGAGTCCANACATTGTACCGCCTGAATAACTCCTGATGTACGCAGCGCTGCGTACATCTTATGTACGCAAATATTTCTCTAGAAATTGAGTCCAAACGCATTATTTTTTTTTTCTGACCGGAAAAAAATCAACTATTTTTTTCAAAATATTATTTAGTTATTTTATGATCAATCATGTTTCATTTATTTTATATATTCTTACACGTTTCAGCATAAAGAACACGCGTCAGCTCCACACGCTTNGGAGTCCAAACGCATTATTTTTTTTTTTCTGACCGGAAAAAAATCAACTATTTTTATCAAAATATTATTTAGTTATTTTATGATGAATCATGTTTCATTTATTTTATATATTCTTACACGTTTCAGCATAAAGAACACGCGTCAGCTCCACACGCTTTTGGCAAATCTCACCGTGCGGTCAAACTTTGGCCACGCCATCGGCCGTTCCTCCACGCTTTCATACAAAAAAGTAAATAAAATTGGAGCATTTACATACATACCACCCAATTTCTATGTATTTGCATATCTAACCTNCCACACGCTTTTGGCAAATCTCACCGTGCGGTCAAACTTTGGCCACGCCATCGGCCGTTCCTCCACGCTTTCATCTTAGAAAACAAAAAAGTAAATAAAATTGGAGCATTTACATACATACCACCCAATTTCTATGTATTTGCATATCTAACCTCTAAACTTACAAATCACGTAAGAAATATTATCATTTTAGCATTTAAAAAATGTATGTATAAGCAAGGTGGCATGCATATAAAAATTAAAGTTTTAGGTGTTAGATATGTAAATACTTGGGAAGTGAGTGCTATGCATGCAATTCTTCCATAAAATCAAACTGAATATCCACATCTTTACATGTAACTCGAATTATATATGTGTTATGTGCCCCTAAATCTTTAAATTAAGCTAAAAATTTACATGTCATATATTTAAAAAAGATTCATGTAGACATCGATGAATAAGAGTTTGACATTAAAAGATGAAGTTAGAAGGAAATATATAAAATATTTAATATAATTTTAATGCATTATTATTGTTAATTAATACACGCAAAACTAGTTCTAATGTTTTTAATTCAAGCTTTAGAATGTTGCACCATACGGCAACTACTTGCCAAATGAGACAAACTAGAATAGGCCATG
>JXCR01122143.1:27923-42727 GCA_002079205.1 Phalaenopsis hybrid cultivar
TATATATATATATATATACATACATACATATACGTATATATATATACATACATACATATACGTATATATATACCTACATATATATACGTATCTATATAAAGGGTTTCTTTGATTTAGGATAGCTTTTGGCCATTTGATGGACTGAGGAAAGCGAAAAATGGTATATACTGAAGTTTCAAGGTTAAATGATACTTATGGAACTGGGATTAAGGATAAAATAAAAAATTTATATATTTTTAAGGAAAATTTAAGATTTTTTTTTGGCCTTTTTTATTATAGCTAAATACTATTGTGATTCAATAATACAAAATAATTGAAAAGCAAAGTGGTAGATCCATACTATCATCGGTAAGTTTTGCTTTTAAGGTTTTTTACTTCAAAATTCGGTCGTTTTGACAGCGTCTAAGTTAAGATGTAAAATTTATTTTTGTATTGTAAAAACTTCTTTAAAAAATTGAATGTTTAACAATCCTATTTGACAAGTTAACCTAGTTTATTTATGGGACCCACAAAAGTCAACTATTTCATATCCCTTAAATTTTGACTCACATTGCCTTTAATTTATTAAGAGAAAATTGAGAATCAATCTTGACCAAATTTAAAGCCTTGGACCCCTTAGTGAACTCTATTTAATCAACTGGTCTATTAATGGCTCTTTAAACCATTCAATCCAAATTAATTCAATAAATTCAAATTTAATACCAATGGGCATCAAATAAAACAAATAATTTAGGATAAAGTGTGAACACATCGAAGCTCACATAAAGCCATTATCAACCCTTTTGACTATAAATCCTATTAAGACTATTATGGATTATTTTAACCAATTCCCATATTTTTTTCAGTAAGTTTAAATAGTTAAGGTTTAACCAGTCCTCTAGTGAGCTCTCCTTGACCCTCTCGAGCCAAATTAAAACCCAATTGAGTCAAAATAAGTCCTTGACCCGTGTTGAACCATTTAGGTCACTTGTTTCATACACCTACAAATTTAATCTAGATCTAATAAAATTAAGGTGAATACCTCTTTAGGTCATTCTCTAGCCTAATTGAACACAATCTAGTTTAAATAACACTCAATTGGACTTAATGGGCCTAATGCTCACTATGAACTTATTTGGGTTAATATGAGTCAAATTGAATAAAATTCAATCATAATCCAAATTAATTAGCCAATTATCTCTTAAGGTTCAATTATAGTCAAACTCATTTATTTATTATTGGACCCTTAATTGAGCCTTTTTTGGCCTTTGACCTTGTTTGACTCATTAAGGCTTCATTGAGCTAATTAAAATTAAACTTATGTCAATCAAAGTAAACCTTCTTAATCAGTTCCACATTGTTTTTTGATAAGAGTACAAATTAGAGTAATTATGTGAAAATTTTATTGTATTTTTTTGTACCCATTTATGCTTTTTATTGGTATATTTTGTCTATGCATGTAGAATACATGAAGAGCATAAGCTTTGGATGAAAATTGCAAATTTTTATCCATCGTCAAGTACATAGCACTGTGAAACTAGTTAGATAGCTTCTCAACATCAGTGGGATAGCTCAATGATGTCGAAGAAAGAATTTTTTGTGTAAAAATCAGGAGCAAGATAATGCGGTGTTTGAAGAAAGAGCCTCAAAACCCATATATCAACACCCCCACCCAAATCCCAATTCAAAAATTGAAGATCATGAAACACGATGCTTGGATCCAACAGTGCCACACCTTGGAGTAGCACCGCAACATCATTTAGTAGCACCTAAGTGCTCAGTATCAACTTACTCCAGTTCAAGCGATTTGAGTGAGTAATTGGTCCAATTTCATATATCAAGGCTTAATTTGAATGAGGGAGGAGATTTCTTAAAGCTATTGGGGAGTCTCTAAAATTTTATTTCTTGCATTATTAATTTTGACTTTCTAGTGTATGTGGGAAGTGAGTGAAAGATCAATACATGAATTTAGCTTATTTCTGATGGTCAAATCTGCCAGAAATAACAATTAAACTTTATGTAATATATCAACTGCCAGTCTAGCTAGGGTTTACTCGTCATAGTAAAAAAGCTCGCGGTAATAAAATAACTGATAGATTTATCACAATTTATATATATTGATATTTAACAAACATATTGTTGTCATCTCTATTGATACAAATCCATTTTATATTTAACCGTAGCTTGCATATCGGTACTATAAGCGACACATATAGAAGAAAAAAAAAGCCACACTTCCGCCGAAAAATTGTTGTGCTTCCTTCGGTAAAGTGTTGCACTATATGTTAATCGTGGAAAATTGCCGACGGAAGTTTCCATCGCAAACGTACAACACTTGTATGGTCGTCACTTGTTCGATATACCGTCGAAAAGCTGTCAAAAACCTATAGCATAAAAAAAAATAGAGCCTCCTTTAAAACTACAATTTACATACCTGTAATTGTAACTGTGCAATCTACACACAACACAACACAGTAATGAAGCTAATTAACACATCGGTCATATAAAATAAAAAAAAAGATTTCATTGAACCAAATGAAATGAACAACTATAAGAAAATCATTCAAGACTGATAAACTGTTTAACAGAAACAAACATAAGAAAATAATCCCCACTCGTCGTCCTCTGTCCTCTCCTCGTCATCACCCTCCTCATCCTCATCATCATCCTACTAATTTGGTTGCTTCCCTCTCTATTGTTTAGAACACAACAATTCTTTGATCTCTTCTTTCATCTTCCACTCCATCCCCGATCTCATGGCTTCTAGGTGGGTGGCAACCTGGGCATTAACCACAATAACAATTTGGGCATCAATTGCAAAAGCAACCTGATGATGAATCTCCTCCTCATGTATAATGAAAGTAGATGCAACAGATGTGCTAGAGGTTAGGAAAGCAACATATAATGGTGCTTGGGACCTCAATCTGTAGACCCTGTCATTCTTCTTGCTATCAATAGCCTCCCTCTATAGATTGCACTCAGAAGGTCGTGAGCTATGATTGAACCATTGCCCGACTACTAGGGTCAACTCTCTTAGAGCCTCCAGAAGGTCTCCAAAAAAATATGACTAATGAAAGTTAAAGATAAGATAAACTCTCATATTTTTTTGAACTTTAAACTAATTAATCTTGTAAATTATCTGGGTTGCTTGAGATCTGTTGTCCATCTAGAACTGATCTGACTGCAGCCTATGGTGCACTTGCTTAGCTCTATAGCAGATGGCTCTCGTACTTTCTCAAAAGTTTGTTATTGTAATGAAACTGTTAACATACCTTTAAATTAAAAGAAGATTCAATGCAGAGAATAAGTATCACAAGCCTCCTTTATTATTCCGTATGTGGGAGCACACCACCAGTGTTCTTTGAGGGCCTCATGGCCCTGAAGTCAAAGTGGCAATTCTGTTTGGCATATTCCATCTTCTTCACATAATCTGAAGAGTCTTAGGCCATAAAAGGCTATGAACACATCCTCATTGAGCCACAAGGAGCGTTCATGTGTCTGGGTATGTTGTCAAATTGGTCGTGGAGCTGGCCACTTGCCTTGTGCTTAAAGTTCTTTTAGCTGTGTGCCTCCTCCTTAGGACGCTAGGACCACTGCTTCTGTAAATTGAATTAGAACATGTTAGATTCATAAAATTAAATACATACCTGAAATTACTATATTTGGGGTTTACCGTAAACTCTCGAGACCACATATCACAAACTACGGTTGAGATCTCCTTCCAAGATAAGTACGGGTGATCTTACTTGCTTCGAATAATATCTCTAATGTAATGGATAGTCTGTGCGGAGAAAGTAAATCTAAAAATAACATATGATTAGTTATCTATTAAATTAAAAAAATATAAAGCAATAATATCATTATTAAATTAAAGAAGTGTTTGCATACATAGCACATAATTCATATATATTTACTTATTTCATGTCTAAACTTTTTTTTTGTACACACATAACACTATAAGCACTTTTATAAAGCACCAGAGTGTTGTGTGTGTAAAAATAAAATTTTAGGTGTGAGATATAAAAATACATAAGAATTTTGTGCTAGTTAAGTGAATTTCCCTAAATTAAAAGTTACGTGTTGCCGAGTACTCGGAGTTGATGACAACTAGTTGTGCTGCTCGAGCTGGAAGACATTAATGACAGTTGCTGGTGGAGGCGCTGTCATGGTGGGAGTCGAGGTGGTAGCTTCTGGTGATAGTGCTAGTGGTGTCATGGTCACGACTGTTGGTAGTGGAAATGTCATAGCCACGGCTGGTGGCGATGGTAATATGATGGTCGGGGCTGGAGGCGATGCTGACATGGTGGGAGTTGAGGAGGTGGCCAACTGGAGTGCATCGATTGGGGGGAATACCGTGACCATGACTTCATCTTCTTGTGAACTTCCATAAGGTACCACATACCTTGACAGGGAGGATGTCATCCCTCCCTCTAGAAGCCATCTGCAAGAAAGAAAGTAAAATTAATCAATGCAAATGCATACTACTAAAGCTGAAAATATAATAGTACGTTGTAACAAGAAATGACACCAATAATTTTCTTGCGATATACAAACTACTAATATTGAAAACACCAAAGTAGAAAGTAAATGAAAGGAAAAAAATAAAGTGCAATCTACAAACTACTGAAATTAAAAGCACATAAGTATAAAGTAACTGCATTCTTCACAGAACTCAATCTAAAAGCACAAAATTATGCAATTGGATTAACTTACACATCCTAGTTAACCTCTTCAGTAATATCCTCTAAATTGACCTCTTCTTCTAATGTTTCAAGTGGAATGTATGAATATGTCATTTATATTTCTAGATGTGCGAGTTCAATTAAATTTTAAATATCAATAATCGTTGTAGGTTTACCCCCTATAACTACTACCCACTCAACTTTGTCACTTATTCTATGAGGATATGGAAGATAAAATTTTAGACTTTCTTTTCTTACTAAAATGATTAGACCAAATTTACCACTTCTTCTCTTCAATTTTACTTATACATGATTATATGGTTAGATTACCCTTGTACCAAGATTAGGAACAAGATTGAACCAACCACAGTTGAACAAGAATACACCACCACCAATAGAGGCCGGATAAGAATGTTCAATAACTTCTTCGAGAATTTCATAATAATCTATCTCATAAACTAATTTATTATTTTCTTTAACATAGACACCAAAATTACAATTCCCTTTTTATTTTGACCATGGCCTTCTATTTAACTTGTAGCCATTCACATCATGAATTTATCAAATTTTCACGATGAGCATGGGTACCCAAGCAAGATCTATCCAGCCTTGATCGGTTACTCCATTATTCTGATCATTAATATGGTAATTCATATAAACTAATGTATCATTGAAGATACCTAAAAATAATTATCTAACATGTTTAATTAATTTGTTAAACTCTAACTTACATGTGTTATGAATTATCAGGGAAAATTATTCTCTATCTTTTGACTGGTGATATCATCTTCAACTGAACTCAAAAAATCTATGTCACCGCTGAAACGTGTTTCCCATCTTTGCCAATTCCCATCATTCGTGTCGTTGGCTGATACACTATCAGTACTATTTTCGGTTAAGGAGTTGCCCGTTAGAAGCTGTCGGCCGCCAGAATCGAAATCTCGTCACCCGCTTCGGAAGGACGTTTAATTTACATAAATATATATAGTTTAGAAAAATATAAAATCAAATGGACCCCATATTTTTCATAGTTTAAATGAAAGATCACTATACCTCAAACCCTATATCTATCCTGAAAGATAAACACAAGGCTTGAGGGTGAGGCTCGATCAAATAAACTAAGAAATATATGACATCCGTTTGATCTGCGAAACCATTTTATTTGCTGACAAATTCTCCTATTTAATATGAAAAACTAAATAAAGTTTATATTAAGCTAGGTTCGGAAAAGCATCCTATAAGGGCAAGCCCCTATAGTTAATTACATCTTAAATGACCGAAGTCACTTACGATTAAAATCAGGACATATTATCTTCAAAGAGGTCAAAAGGATAGTACTTTTCAACAAGATCGGACAAAGAGGTGTGAAAGGGGAATGATTCAAATTTGGAACATTTTGTTGTAGAGTCTAAAAAAGGAAGAACTAGGGGATTTTATAGATCCAGAGGAGAACCTCAGTTACTTCTCAAGCTATCCTAATGTTTTGCTTTAGTTTTGAGGAGAAATTATTTAAATATTTCATCTAGTAAATTTTATTATTTAGGACTTACATTCGTGTGAAATGATTACACAAATAGCCTGGAAGATGTGAGGATTTAGGTCACGACGGACGATAACCTCAGAATCCTAAGAAGATTTAGGGCTTATATTGTATAGTAGAGCCAGACAAAGGCCTAAAGAAAGGGTTGAGGATTTATGACGCACTAGGAAAACGACCTCGAAATCCTATGACTTGGTTGTTTAATTCTAAGGAAATTGATTTAGCTGATGTAGATGTGTTTTGCTATTGAAGATGGCTATGTTGTCCACCATGCTAGCTTCAAGCTTCTTGCTGTGACGAGTTTAAGTTTTCTAGTGTGTCAGGTTATGATGTCAAATAAAATGTCTCTATGGTTAAAGTTCTTTAAATGTTATGGGGCATATTAACGTTGATTAAAACGACACTGGTTAGGATCCTATGGTTCCCTCGTTCTGGTACCACTATTTTCTATCATATTCATTTATTCCAAATAAATTTACTAAACTCAACCTAATGAATTCCGTACTTTCATTTAGATTGTGGAAATTCTCATTAGCAACCGTAGGTTACCTCCTCCGAGGGATTCTTGATCACTCGATAGAGACGTGTTAATTTAGTTGAAATTGTGGTTTCGTGATGTTTGTGATTAAATTTTGAGTTGTCTTATATTTTGATTTTTTGTGGAGGTGATTTTGATCTTGGTTGATTTTAGTTTTGGTTTTGGTTTTTTGGCTATTCTAGAAGTTTTAGGTTTTCATGCAGGGTGACATCGTTATTTAACATGCAAGTTTGAAATAAGAAGTACAAGAAGGTAAATGCATTTATTTAAAAGTATACCTGTCGAGTCTTCTCGCTCCACCACCTGAAAGGTTAGTACTTGCAAGTATTGTAAGAAGGTTTAAGTTGTAAGAGTAGATGAAGGTTTAACTACCAAACCCCAAGTTAGAATTTTGTTGAATTTCAAAAGATCCTAGTGTATAATTTTAGAACAAAATATGGCAAGTCCAATTTGTCATTCAGAGTATCCAATAAATTTCAAAATGTTCAAGGTGTGGCCCTAGATTATTTTGAATATCTCTTGAAATATCCCGAGTTCATTTTTATCTTATCATAATGTTCCAATAATCATCTCAGGCTAGAGTGTGGCTACCCTATTGCTCATTGAAGTGTAACAATTTAATTATCCCAATGATATGATACTCGATTAGTCAATTGATGTTTCATTTAAAAGTTATGTGAGTGGGAGCCCTTAAGGCTTGTTTGAGTTATTTAAGATTGTGGTGCTCGAAGTTAAAGTTAGGCTTGTAGTGCTTAATATGTTAATCACCAATCATATCATTTTCTAAATCCAATTAACTTGAGTTTAGACATCGAACCTATGTCACTACCAAGCCTTTAACAATCATAATGAATGAAATGGTGGTTTTCAAAGTTTTGATTTAAGTGCCATTTATCCTTATTAAATGATCACATCATCCTTAATTTTGGGCTTAAGAAAAGTAAATTATCATCTTTCTGGCTTAAGTCCATCACTTAAGATTCATTTGATCTTTAATTGACTTCTAAGTCATGAAGATTAAGAGAATTGTGCTTTTAGTTGATGTTGTACAAGGGTGTTGAATGGGTTTCTAACTTTTAGCCCCATTGTATTTTAATTATCCAAACATGTTTATTAAGATTAAATTTACCCATTTTCTCTTTGACAATCCTAAATTTTGATTAAGGCACCAAAGTCTAAAATTACCACTTTGCCCTTAGGGTACTTCACCTCATAATTCATTAGACATAACTCAAATGATTTTGAGGGTTTAGAGTATCATATCCATGAGGTAATTAGGATATTAGAGGAGGATATGTGGACCTCTCAAACTTTAATTTAATTTAGATAATTATTTAAATATAGAAAATAAGATTTTCAAAAGGTAATTTCTTTAACTTCCCAAAATAGAGTTATTATTTATGAGAAAATTATCATAGAATTCCTTAGGCCAGAGAAATATTTAGGTAAAATTTCTTGATTATTTTTAATTAAATTATTATTATTATTATTATAGTTTAGATCAATTTTCATGATTTATTTTAAATAGAAAATAGTGTTTTAATTACAATATTTTTTTAATATTTTTATTAGACTTCTCTGAGTTCAGAAAACTGAGAAAATCAAATTTTATATTTTGGTAATTTTTAATTTATTTATTATAATTATTTTAGTGAGAAAATAAAGAAAATTCACTTTTAAACCTTTAAAAATTTATTTTTTGACTTGGGAAAATTAGGAAAAATATTTTATTGAGTCACAAGTAATCAGAGAATAGTTAGGGACATTTTGAAATATTTATTTTTGTATTTTTGGAATTTATATTTATTCTTAATTATTTTAAATTCAAAATGAGGCTCAAAATCAAGTAATTTACCAAAAATAAATTTTATTTTTCCTAAGTGTCTCTAATCACAAGGAACTTAGAAAACCACTTTTCATAATTTGTTTAAGTGTGTTTAATTTATTATAATTATTTTTGTATAAAAATACAAGCTTTCTTAAAAAAATCAACTTTAGTGCTTAAACTAAGCCAAATAATTTTCAAATTTTTACAGTCAATAGATATGTTTTTTTATGAATAATGTGGAGTTAATTTTGTTAATTTTTTATATGTATTTAATTTACACAAATTAATACAAGGTATTGACATTTAACTAAGTATATAAATTCACAAAATAAACAAAGTATCACAATATTTTTCCTAGATTTCTTTGACCACAGGAAACCTACTAAAATTCTCATAATTTTTTCAAGTGATGTTTTGATTTATATAATTAAAATAAGCCAAAATGGTCACCTTAGCTTGAAAATTAGGGTTAGAAGCATAGAGATGCCCTCTGACCTTGGAAAAACTAGAGAACATCCCCTTTGTGGTGAGGAATAAACCCTAAAATCTCAAGCCATGGTGAGCACTCCTTAGTCATGGAGAGTTAAAATACCACAGAGGGTATTTAATTAATTTAAAATCATATGTTTGAAAAATAATTTTTTATTTTCATCCACATTATTCTCCTCTATTCACTGAGCAAGAGGTTATTTTTCTTTTATTTTTATGATTTTTCTAGAGAAAGATATGGATTTTTTAAGTTTAGGCATTTAAAATAATTCAAAATTTCCATATTTTTCTATTATCCACATGGCACCAACTCATCCTCGTCCGCTCTGACGGCTCCATGCGTCGCTTCGCCATTTGACGCCACCAGCCATGTAGCCTCCACGTGGATCACATTTTATGCACCATGGATCTGTCTGGCTTGATCTCCTCCATCCGTTGAATACACGCGCGATCAAACGACTTGCTGTTATCGTCCCTAAGTGACCTAACCTGTGAGCTGTTAACACTAAAACCTTAAGATCTTGGCCTAGACTCAACCAAATTGCATGGGGTTTGTTTCTAAACCTACATCTACTCAAGATGAACCTATCTATATGGATTATATGGTATGAAATACAATAAATACATATGGAGAGTAAAAATAAGCTTAGATTAGGGTTAGGGTTTAATACCTTTGTCTGAGAGGGGAGGCCTCAATTAGATGGTTTTGGTAGCTTTGATTGGTCCCAAAAAACCTCCGGATGAAGTCCCAAGCCTTGGTGAATGGTCTAGGTATGAATTCGATCAAGGTGGTTTTCAGGTGTTGGTCTAGAGCTTGGTTAGAGGCTATTTCAGAGGGGGATTTTGTGGGGAACCAACTTCTCTCACTGTGGGGATGGTATGTGCACAAGTAATTGGAGTTTGGTGAGTTGTGGAGCTGTGGAGAGTTCTGTCCTGGTTTTGGCAAAAATTTGAGCTCAAAATTGAGCTTCCATAGTGGGATCAGTGGGGGAAAATTGTGGGCTTGAACTGGGAGGTCTTAGGGAGTCTCTAAGAGCAATTTGGTAGAGTTTCATAAAGAAAATTTAAGCTCTTCTTTTTTAGCCATGGAGGTGAGGTTTTTATAAAATGGCCTAGGGTGGCTGTCAAGGCCAATTGAGGGGTGCAAAATGGTGCTTAGGTGAAGGGTTTTGAGGTGCTAAAGCTAATTGGAATTGACCAGCTCAGATGGGTAAGTTTGTTTTTGAATTTTGGTTTTTGTGTTTTCTAGCCACTAGACTTGCTAACAGGGCCAGGGGAGGTGGTTAGAAGGTCAGGTGAGCCAGTGGGAGGGTTAATTATGGTTAACCTTCAATGATAAGTGATTATGGGGGAGATTTTTGGTTAAGGCCCATAAATGGGCATAAATCCCTTAATTTAGGGATCCAATGGTCCATAGCTTACCATGGATGGTCCAAAGGAGTTTAGCCTGGTCAATAAAGTGTACTTACTGGTTGTGGAGTCATTAATTTGGTGGCTTTGAGATGACTAAGTTAATTTTTGTGCATGGGTCCAATTTGGGTCCAAATGGCTAAGAGTTGGGTTTGGGTTAGGATAGGCATGAATTTTAGCTCATTTATTGATCAAAATTGTATGAATGATGGTCATGAAGATTTTTGGTGAAGTATTGAAATGATTTTGAGTCCAATTGGAAGCTCAATTTGAAGGATCTTGGGATTTTGGTCAATTTTGGCAAGTTGGACTAGACTTGGGTCTAGGTTGGGATAAGGTTGGGCTAAGTCCAAATTGATGGTTTAAAATGGTCTAAAAGAATATCATGAAGAGTTTTCAACATAAATCAGGTGTCAAATTTGGGCTTAGAGCATTCAATTTGGTGGAATTTGGAGACAACCAATTTGGGGCAAATTTGGAGATTTTGAATGTGGGTTGAAATTGAGGCTTGACTAAAGCCAATTAAAGGTCAAATTTGAGGTGTAGGAGTGTTATGAAGAGTTTGGGATTCAAATTGGGCAAATTAAGTAGGCTATAGGGTTCAATTATGTGAGAATAAGTCATAAGACTAAAATTGGGGGTTTGACTTAGATCAAAATTGAGCTCAAAGCATGGGCCAATTAGGCTTTGATTTGGTTTAGATTGGCCATATGAAAGGTTAATTTGAGTTTATAATTGAAATTGAGGGAAATTGGGACCAAATTGATGGACATTTAAGATAAATTTAGGGAAATTGGGCCTTTAAAAGCAATTTGAGGGGTTTTGGTCAAAATGGTAAAATTGGCCAAATTGGGTTCAATTGAAGGGTTCAAATTGGTTTTGGAGACATTTGAAGTGATTTTAGAGGTTTTGGGGAAGTTTGAGGTGCCAAGGGTATTTTTGTAATTTTGGCAATTTGGGGGGGGGGTATTTTGGAATTTTTGGGTGATTTTGGGTAATTTGGGTATTTTGAAATGGTTTAAAATGATTTTTAAACAAATTTGGGTATTTTGGGTTAATTAGGGACTTTTTGGTCAAATTTAAGGTCTTAAGGGCATTTAGGTATTTTGGGTGGATTTAGGGGCAAAAGGCCAAGTTGAGTATTTTTGGTAGAATTGGGAAGCCAACCACCATATGTGAATTTGGACCAATGGAATCCCCATTTGGGTCTTCTATGTACTAATCTTAGCTAAACCCTAGTCTAAGGCTAGTGGGTTTAAGAGACCATCTACATGAGTCTCCCAAAAGAATCAAGAGATCAAAGTTAACCATTTGGGTTTAGGGTTGTGAGTGATTGTGGGTGAGAGTGAGTGTAGGTGAGTGAACTAGCTCCAGAACAACACCCAGGACTAACCCTAAGGTTAGACATTCCTATGAGGGCTCATCTTGAGCTCCCTCATACTGACCCCACATACTAAGTGCTAGAGGTTAGGACCAATATGTGGAACTTCAAGTTGAGCAAGAAGGAGTTTAGAATTTCTAATGGTGATGGTTCCTTTTCTAGTTTTCTAGGAATAGTCAATAGAAAAGTCCTATGACTAGACCTTAGGCAACTAATAAGGGAAAACTAAACCTCAATCAAAAGTGAGGTCAACAAATGGACCCTCAATAGGTGTGGTGTGCTGGGCAAAGCACACCGCGCGTATTGGCGTTGAACGACGAGATCAACAAGAACAAAAACAAATTTTAAGTCAACAAACAAAGAAGGAGTTTAGAATGTGCTTTTTGTTTTTTCCAGGGAATTAGCAAGCAAATATTTGATCAAAATTAGGAGGTAGAAACTCTCGTTGGAGATTGGAGAGTGGGTTTGAGTTATCGAATTTTAGGTGTTTATAGAGGAATAGAGTCAGTGTGTAGGTGTTGTTCCCAAGGTGGGAATTGAAATTTAGGCATCAATCCCAAGAGAAAGTCAAAATTTAGGTACCAACCTCGAAAGGTAAGAATTAGAACTTAGGTACTAATGTCGAAATGAGAATTGAAATTTAGGTATCAATCTCAGAAAGAGAGTGAAAGTTAGGGACCGACCTTGAAAGGAGGGAATCAGAAGTTAGGGACTGATCCCGAAATGAGAATTGAAATTTAAGGATCAATCTCAAAAAGCCTTTCCAACATGGAACCTCTTCTCCAACTGAAATATGGACCTTGATAACCCAAATCAAATAATTTTGCCTCATAAAGAAAATCATTGAATCTATTCATGGCATAAACAGAAGGTGGTCTGCCACCTTTTCTTTCACTATGAAAAGAAATACAATTTAACTCCCCCCCCACCCAAATCCAAAATGAGTTAACAGATTGCCCAATTTGAGTAAAATTAGACCATAAAGTGGCTTGATTATTAGCAAGACTGCTGACATAGATGAAGGTGGCATAACCAACTTGAGCTCCAATATAGAATTGAATATGAATAAATTGGGAATGATTGTGCAAAATAGGCCACTGGAGTTCAGCTCTAGCAAAGAGCCAAATCTTATTATTAAAATTAAAGAAATGAGCAAATTTAGAGATTTTTTTTATAATTTTGTGGGAATTTTTAGTAACCAAGGGTTCTAGAATCGCAAAACACCACACTTTATAAACTCTTACAAGATTTATTAATCTCTTAAGAGAAGAGGGGTGAGCAATACCCCTAATATTCCAAACTAAGAACTTTATCATTGTGAGAAGGTCCTCCCTTTCCCCCTAGTTCTAGGATGGTGATCCACAATTGTAGTGGAGGGGCCATCCAAAGGTTGTTTAATATCAGACTTGCCTTTCTTTTTCTTATTACTTCTCTGAACTTGCCAATCTTCAGTTAAAACATCAGTCAAACTGTTAATTGTATGGTCATCAATCCTAGTTGGGTTAGTGTTTAGCAAGCTGTCATCTTGTATTGCAGCTCCTCTCAAAATATTGTTAATGCAGATATCTTCCTCCTGCTCCCCAACTTTACCATTGGGCACAGGCCCAATAGTAATCTTAGCATCAACAACAGCAGAATCTGCTATTCCTGCCACTTCTTTTTCAGCTGTCTCTGCAGGCCTAGAAGTAGTAACTTTATCCATAGAAGTTTTTCTTTTAGATGGAGGATGCAGTCTATAGCACTTCTCCAAATTATGTCCAAACATTTTACAATGTTAACAATATACAGGTTTTTGCTTGACCACAATATTTTTTCAGAACCCTTCTTCAGAAGTTCCAATCCACGCCCTTTCAATATCTGGTAAGGTAATGTCCTTCTCCACCAAAACTCTAGCACCAGCTGGTCTAGAAAAATTATAAGTAGGAACATCAATTTTCAGAGGACAACCAAGCACTCTACTGATGCTAAAAAGCACATTTTGATGGTAATATTGAATAGGAAGGTTAGGGAATTTGAACCACATTGGAACAACTGGAGGTTCCATTGTAGGATCAAACCCAGGTGTCCACTTCATCAATTTCATTGGAACTCCATTAATGATCAAGGCTTGTTTAGCAAATACTCTTGCATAATCTTCTTCATTGGATAAAGAGATTAACAGGTGTCTGTCATTTAATAATCCCAACCTCCATGCTTCTGTAAGTTTTAAATTCTCAAAAAACTTCCTTACCAAGTCCATCTTTGGATGACCATATTGAAATTTGCCAATTAGAGTAAACTTAATAGTTTCATTAAGATCATTAATTTCCTATGGAGAGAAGATAATGGCAGGTTCCCCTTCCTTCATCCCTAAGGGATTGACAAAAGGGCAAAACCCCCTCCTAGCAGCAACATCATGAAGACATTGTGGGAAAACCAAGTGATCAAAGGATTTAGGCACATCAAAACCACTTCCAACAACTTCAGCAAAAGTTGCCTTGGTCCATTGGGCATTGGTTTCAACATCAATGGGGTAAGCCATTGAAAGCACCAGTCAAAACAAAAAGGGGAAACCAGGAGATAGAAAAGGCCCAACCAGCTAAAGGATCAGAACTCAGCAAAGGGGAAAAACAGCAGCAGAAACCCCAAGAAACAAGTAGAGTAGGAAACAGAGAATCCAACAAATCAATACAGACAGATCCAATCCAGTGCCAAAAATCCTAAGCTGGTGAAGCAGAAAACAACAAACTGCTCCAACAAGGCAATAAAAAAGTAACAAAAGTTCAAAAAAAGGCTTTCCGGGCAAAACCCAAACAAACTTCACAACCCACAAGAACACCTTGAAGAGAAAGCTAGCTCCTCCACCCAGCTCCACAGCACCTCCAAGAAGATCCATCACTGCCAAAACCCTAGCATAGCAAAGCTAGGTCCAGCCACCACCATCATGAATATATATATATATATATATATATATATAT
>JXCR01122145.1:0-14390 GCA_002079205.1 Phalaenopsis hybrid cultivar
CCTTGACTTAAGCCTAAATGTTAATTAAGGCTAAATTTCCAAATTTACACATTTGCCCCTAAAGCTCTAACACATCATAATTTATCAAATTCAATTCAAATGATTTTGAAGTTTTTATCCTATCTCATTTATGGGTCAATTAAGACATCAAAGGAGAAAATGTGATTTTTCAAAATTTAATTTAATTTATATATATAGTTTTATGCAAAAATAGGATTTTTCAAAGAAAATTCCATAACTTGACCAAGACAAAGCCTAATCCCTTGAAATTTTTAAAGTATTTTTCAAAGAAAATTCCTAACTTGACCAAAGTAAATTATAATCCCTTGAAATTTTTAGTGATTTTTAAAAATTTAATTTAATTTATATAATTATTTTAATGCAAAAATAGGATTTTTCAAAGAAAATTCCCTAAATTGCTCGAAGGTAGATTCTAATCCCTTGAAATTTTTTTGGCAAGTAGACCTAGACCAAAAGAGACTTTGGACATAATTTCATGATTTTTTGAATTCTTTGTGATTTATTAGAATTATTTTAAGCTCTGGGCTATTTAATAAAAATAAAATATCTTAGGTGGTGAAAATTAAGTTTTGTATTTTTGAAAAATCTCTCCAAGGTCAGAGAACTCAAAGGAGCAAATTTTATATTTTTTTATTTTTTCTTGATTTATTGGAAAATTCTAAGAAAATTTTGGAAGGTCCACCATGACCAGAGAAGCTTTTGGAAATAATTTTATGAGTTAAGTAATTTAAAATGCACTTAAATTTTACAAACACTAAATCACTAAAATAATTAATTTTGGAAAATATAAACTTTTAAATGACTTGATTTTTGATCTCCACTGTGGTTTATGATCCAGAGAACTCATTATAAAAATTTCAAAATATTTTGAGTTCAATTGATAACTTAAGTTGATTTTTAAAAATAAATACCACTTTTGACACTTAAATGATTTTTTTAAAAAATCAAAATATAACTCAAAAAATTATGAAACTTAGTTTTTTGAGTTCTATGTGATCAGAGATATTTTTTAAAAATAAAATAATATTTAGAATAAAAACTTGATTTTTAAACTATTTTAAATATTTAAAAATTCATTAAAAAAACACAAAAATAACAAAATTCAAGAAAATGTTCTAAATTACTTCATAATCACTTAGGAACTATTAGAATATTTTTCCTGATTTTCTAAATAAAGATATTGAATTTCAAAGCTTAAAAATAATTTTTAAAGGCTAAAAATGAGTTCTCACTAAAATAAGTCCAATAAATCAAAGAAAAATCATAAAAATATGAAATTTGCTCCTCTGGGTTCTTTAACCTTAGAGAGATTTTTCAAAGACACAAAACTTAATTTTCATCATTTAAAATATTATTTTTATTAAATAACCCAGAACTTAAAATAATTCTGTTAAATCACAGAGATTTCAAAAAGTCATGAAATTTGGTCTAAAGGCTTCTCTGTTCTAGTTCTACCTCTAGTAAAAATTTCAAAGGATTAAAATTTACCTTGGTCAAATTAAGAATTTTATTTGAAAAATCCTATTTTTGCATGAAAATAATTATATAAAATAAATTAAATTCTGAAAAATCACNGTCCAATAAATCAAAGAAAAATCAGAAAAATATGAAATTTGCTCCTCTGGGTTCTTTAACCTTAGAGAGATTTTTCAAAGACACAAAACTGAATTTTCATCATTTAAAATATTTAATTTTTATTAAATAACCCAGAACTTAAAATAATTCTGTTAAATTACAGAGATTTCAAAAAATCATGAAATTTGGTCTAAAGGGTTCTCTGGTCTAGTTCTACCTCCAGTAAAAATTTCAAAGGATTAGAATTTACCTAGGTCAAGTTAGGAATTTTGGATTTTTCAAATAAAATTCCTAACTTGACCAAGGTAAATCCCAATCCTTTGAAATTTTTACTGGAGGTAGAACTTGACCTTGCCTTTAGACCAAATTTCATGATTTTTTAAAATCTCTGTGATTTAAGAGAATTATTTTAAGTTCTGGGTTATTTAATAAAAATAAAATATTTTAAATGATGAAAATTAAGTTTTACGTCTTTAAAAAATCTCTCTAAGGTTAAGTAACCCAGATGAGCAAATTTCATATTTTTCTGATTTTTCTTTGACTTATTGGACTTATTTTTGTGAGAACTCATTTTTAACCTTTAAAAATTATTTTTAAGCTTTGAAATTCAATATCTTTGTTTAGAAAATGGGAAAAAATATTCTAATAGTTCCTAAGTGATTATGAAGCAATTTAGAACATTTTCATGAATTTTGTTATTTTTGTGTTTTCTTAATGAATTTTTAAATATTTAAAATAGTTTAAAAATCAAGTTTTTATTCTAAATATTATTTTATTTTTATAAAATATCCCTGATCACAGAGAAAAAACTAAGTTTCATAATTTTTTGAGTTATATTTTGATTTTTAAAAAATCATTTAAGTGCCTTAAGTTTCATAATTTTTTGAGTTATATTTTGATTTTTAGAAAATCATTTAAGTGCCAAGAGTGGTCTATTAATTGATTTTTTAAAAAATCATTTAAGTGTCAAAAGTGGTATTTATCTTTAAAAATCAACTTAAGTTATCAATTGAACTCAAAATATTTTGAAATTTTGATAGTGAGTTCTCTGGATCATAAAACACAGTGGAGATAAAAAATCAAGTCATTTAAATGTTTATATTTTCCAAAATTAATTATTTTAGTGATTTAGTGTTTGTAAAATTTAAGTGCATTTTAAATGACTTGACTCATGAAATTATTTCCAAAAGCTTTTCTGGTCATGGTGGACCTTCCAAAATTTTCTTAAAATTTTCCAATAAATTCTTGATATATTTAATTTTATATTATTTTTGTTTTTCTTGATATATTTTAGTGAAAACTCATTTTTAGCCTTTTAAAAATTATTTTTAAGCTTTGAAATTCAATAAAAACTTATTTTTAGCCTTTTAAAAGTTATTTTTAAGCTTTAAAATTCAATATCTTTATTTAAAGAATTAGGAAAAATATTCTAATTGTTCCTAAGTGATTAGGAAACAATTTAGAGCATTTCCATGAGTTTTATTTTTTTATGATTTTTATGAATTTTTAATTATTTAAATATTTAGAATAGGCTAAAAATTAAAGTTTTATTTTAAATATCATTTTATTTTTAGAAAATACCCCTAATCACAGAGAACTCAAAAAACGATTTCATAATTTTTTGAGTTATATTTTGATTTTTAAAAAATCATTTAATTGTTAAGAGTGGTTGAAAATCAAGTTTTTACTTTAAATATAATTTTATTTTTAGAAAATACCCCTGATCACAGAGAACTCAAAAAACTAAGTTTCCACAATTTTTTGAGTTATATTTTAATTTTTAAAAATTATTTAAGTGTTATAAGTGGCATTTATCTTTAAAAATCAATTTAGGTTATCAAATGAACTCAAAATATTTTGAAACTTTTATGATGACTTCTCTGGATCATAAATCACAGTGGAGATAAAAAATGAAGTCATTTAAATGTTTGTATTTTTCAAAATTAATCATCTTAGTGATTTAGTATTTGGAAAATTTAAGGATATTTTAAATGACTTGACCCATGAAATTATTTTCAAAGGTTTCTCTCGTCATGGTAGACCCTTCAAAATTTTCTTGGGATTTAATAACCAAAATGCTAATTTTCATGATTATTCTAAGAAAATGATATGAAAAAACTTGAAAAATATAGGTCTCTATATAGGGACCTTCTCTGACTTTGGAAAAATCATAGAATACTTCCCCTGANCGATCCAAAAGTCAAATCCCTTCATATTAGAACCTTCCAAAGTGTCTAGATGCATTGAATCACTCCATGGGGTATTTAAAATAAGTGTCCCTTTGAAAATTTGTGCAAAATTCATCTTGAACCGCCTTAATTTGAAAAATGTTTCATCTCACACATAATGCGTCAGCACTCTAGATTTTGGCGCATCATGTGCCAAACCCTAATATTGGCTGTTTTTGCTCCAAATTTTGCTTCTTTTACCATTTTTGCTCTAAATGCCTAAAAATGGTATACCTGCAACAAAAACACAAAAATACCTTTCTTTAAAGTGCAATATCACCAAAAATAGGCATAAAAAGGGTACTTAAAATAGTATATTATTTTGGTGTATCAAAATCCCTCAAACTTAAATTTTACTTGTCCTCAAGTGACACTTTTATTACATAAGAGCATATGACTTTAGGATAGAGACTAATTTATCACTTCTATACATTAGTTCAATAAATAGAATAACAAAAATAAAAAAAAACTTTTAATAACTTAGGTTCAAACTTCAAGTCTAGGAATATGTAGTAATCAAATTTAAGATTTTTGAATCTCTATTTATATTAAGAAGAGTTGCAATTTGTCATGCTAAGGACATTTAAAACATTCATATGAAAAAGAACTTCATGAAAACTTTACTAGGAATGCTACTAATACTTCAATATAAGTTTAGAAAATGCAATAAAGCTCCTTCTTTAAGTTGATTCAAGTGAAGCCAATTTTTTATTAGGCATCTCCACAAGCTTCTCCTCACTTATTTTTTTTCTTTTCCTTTTCTTCCTTTTTTTTCTTTTAGGATCTTTTTAATCCCTTCTTTTTTTTTCTTTTTCTTTTTCCTTTTTCAGCTAAGGATTACTATATCTGGATAGCTTTTAATAGTTTTGAACTTCACTATCCTCTTCTTAAACCTAAAACTCCACACCTCTCCTTACTTAGTAAAGTCATACTAGTTTATGATTTTTCATAAGCCTCGTTCCTTTCTTCTTACATGAAACTCTAAAATTCTTAGCACTTCAAAAATATAATTTTCCTTTACTTAAAATAGAAAAATATAGTCTTATCCTATCATACCAAATATCTTTAACTTTAAAATTGACGTTTATTATTAAAAACTTTTTACTTAAACTTACTATAATATTTATAAGCATAAGTATAGACATTTAAAGTTAAATCTTAATATCCCAGGCCATGTTAAATTAATTTTTTAAAAAATATAGTTACTTAAGAACAAATAAAATTTAGTTTTCTCCATTTCAAAAGAAAAATTTTTCCCCCCAAACTTAAATTTTTAAATGATTTTTTAAAAATATTTTAGTACGAAATTTTAGTTGGTGAAAGAAAACAATAAATGCATTAATATAAAAGCTAACCTGTAGAAGATTTCTGAACATGAAATTGGTTCTGTATACTGCAGGTACTAACTATAAAACTACATATAGGCTTTTAAGCATTAAATAAAACATAATATATTTTAAAGAATTTGCTGGGAAGTAAAACAGAAATATTAAAACTGAAAAATAAAAACTGAAAATACTAAACATTTAACATGCTCAAACTGAAGATACTAAAACTAAAATTGAAAAGTAAAAAATCTACTATTACTATTACAAATTATAGGTCCACAACACAACTTAAAAATCTTAAATCCAACAAGTCTCAAATAAAAGTGCAACATAGTACAAATAAATATACAAAAAACACATAATATCAAATCAAACTTAAACTAAACTATCTGTTCTCATCTCCTTCCTCACCATCATCATCAGCTTCTTCTTCTTCTCTTGCCTCTTCATCTTATTAATGAATGGGAGCATAGGGAACAAAGTTGGGGCAAGTAGGAAAATTCACATTAGGTTTACCCATGAAGTGTCTAGCCATAGCATTTTGAAAATCTATATCATGCCAAACTCTCCTCTGCTGATATTATCATTATATGCTTTCCTTGCTTCTATCTCTCCCAACTAAGTCTGTATATTAATGATATCATATTGTTGAATCATGAGCTAGTCCATAATACCTTCCAACGATGCAGAACTAGAAGTAGATGCCTCTGCAGCAGATGTAGAGGGTCTATCCCTTCTTCCACTTATGGACTCAACAAACGATTCTACTCTTTGAATCATGTGCCTCCCAATTGGATTCTGAGGCTGTAATCTCTCTTCATTTCTATAGGATTCAACTCCTGATTGTTCACATAAAGTGAAAATCAGGGTGGGATATTCCAAGCCTCCATGTGAAGCACTACCAGCAATACTCCGAGTTTGATGAACTATAAGCACACCAATGTCTATTGTCTTCATGTTCTGAGTGCAATAGCTTAACACAGCTCGATCCTTTGTAACATCAGCAATATGATTTGTAGGTAAAAGTCTAACAGAGATGAAGTGATGTCATAGTTTGGACTGAATCCTCAACATGGAAGCAGGGAAGTTAACTATTTTGTTATTCTTTATCTTCCACTCCTCTCTTACATCAGTCAAAAAGGCAATGACTTCTTCCAGTGATGAATCGGTGATAACAAAAGTGGCATATTCATCATGGAAGACATTCCTCACCCCATATAACACATTAATCCTTTTGGAGGTAAACTTAAATTGCATACCTCTCACCAAAATATGATCTTTCACAGTGAACCTAAGGTTGGTGTAGAACTCTTGAACCATTAGGACAATCACTACAGAGTGAAGTAGCAGAATCGCTCCTTATTTCTGGAGAGAATCAACCTTTCAACCTCGCCTCCCGGGTTCGCAAATGCTCTTTCCTGGATCAATCTCCGGGTCTCAATTTGTGTATTGTAATAGTATTAGGCATTGAAATTAACGAACTTTCAAGCATCATATAGGCCCGATGTTCTTCCTCTTTTTGTGCGGGGAGCCGTCAGAGATTTTACGAAAATCCAAATAAATTTCAAATAAATTACTAAATCCCAAATCTAACTCCCTAAGTAAGATTATTTGGTAAGAAACTTTTCACCATGAGTTTTCTTCAAGCATTTTCATCAAAAATCCCATTTTTCAGATCTCCCAAAATCCATGGTGAAAAAAAAAATTTCTAAGTTAAAGTGAAGCTCTTACCAAGAGAAGATGAAATCTATGATTTTTGGCCTCCAAATTCTTCTCCTTAGCCCGCAATGTGATGCCATAGACTAAAGTTTGGAGGTGGAAGATGACCAAGAGGCAAAAATGGAAGTTTTCATGCAATTTCACAGGTTTTTTAGCCATCTGGCGTGTTCGGACCTTTGGTGCATTCTGTGCCAAATCTGGCACATCATGCGCTAATCTGAAGCATCATGTGTCAGAGCGTATTATCGTGATTTTTGTGGAAATCTGCTCCGTACCGCTTTATGTCAACCTTTGTTTGATATACCAAAATTTTCACAATCTAACACCAAATTTTCACAATCAACAAAAAACTCATATTTATATATGAAATCCGCATTATTATAAACTAACATTTTTCAAACCATCACATAACAAATTCAGTTTTCTAAAGAAAATCAACGCCCCAACATTGAAATCTAAACATCAAACTTTAAAGCAATAAATATAGATAGTGCAACAATAGAAAGTAAAGGTAATCTAACATAATAAAATAAAATAAATAATACTAGACAAAACATTTCGTGCTTAACTCAACTTTAAACATCTTCTTCACTCTCATCCTCCCGTATATTTCCCATAGACTGATAGTGTACATACAGATTGTAGAAGGGCTTAAATAGAAATTCATTAGTTGAACTTTCCTCCTCAATCCACACATGCTTATTGAGTTCTTGAACATACGTACCAGACCATCTTCAATACGCCCCGTATGTTCAGAATGTTCCTTGAGTCTCCAATCCAGGTGATCCAGCATTTCAGAAATATTCTCAATTGCATGCATAAGATTATGCACCTCTTTCTCTATCTTCTTGATTCTCTTTAAAAGTGCACTCAAGTTGTAATAAGGCTGAATAGGTGATGAATTCTGGGATCCTTGATCCATTTGCACATTCATACATTTTTATCTCCAATTCCAATGCAACTGCAGTAGACTTTAGGATCCATCAGCTTCCAAGGCAGTAGTAATTTCTCCCAACTTTCATAAGGTACTTATGATTGACTGCATAGTTGGAAAATAGTAGATGGATGTCTCAATCCAGTTGCATATCCATTCATGATCAAACCTAAAACTAATTTTACAATTATGGCCCCAATATCAACATGTTTTCTCTTTTGAATACGGTAGTTCAGGATAGCACTCTCCTTAGTGACCTAACCAATTTTCATATTAGGAAGTAATTTTGAGGAAATGAAGAAATGTCATGCCTTTGAAGTACAATTTAATAATGATGCAGAAAAACTCACATTCTCATTTGTCTCGGGCTTCCCAATTAGTATCTTCATCTGTAAGGTAACGGTAGAGTTCATCCATGTTGTCTCTTGTAGAGCTAAAATTTGCATAGTGGCAGATAGACGTTCTCGATCATAAACATTTCGTTGATTCTTGAAGGAGTGAATTGTACAAACCTACCTCGCATGTAGATTATTCTTTGGTTGATCTCATGAAGATTTGCATAAAATTCTTTCACCGCAGGGATGACTACAGCGGCAGTAGTGTAACAAAACACTTCCCAACGCCTCTGTGCAATAACTTCTTTGACTCAAGTATTCAGCATGTTGAATCCTCGATTCACAAATCCCCTCTCTTTGACAAGTCTCTTCTTCATTATAACTCGATCATGCAACTTATGTGCGTTAAAACTAATGAACTTTCTTTGGTTGAAAATTCTAAATCTAACGGAGTTTCTAGAGTGGGAAGCCATAAGAATTGAAAAGTGGCGACTCTTCCCTCATTTTCTTCCTAAAATATGTCTTGGAGTATGTTTTTAGGAGTTATTTGAAGGTGTCTGTCGGCGCTATTTTGGTTGAAGGAGTTTCCCGTAAGAAGCTGTTGGTTACCGGAATTGAAATCCCGTCACCCGCTTCGGAAGGAAGTTTTAGTTTACATATATATTTAGTTTAGAAAAATATGAAATCAAAATGACCACATATTTTTCATAGTTTAAATGAAAGAGCACTGTACTTCAAATCATGTATTTATCCTGAAGGATAAACACAAGACTTGAGGATGAGGCTCTATCAAATAAACTAAGGAATATATGACATCCGTTTGGTCTGTGAAACCTTTATATTTGTCAACAAGTTCTGCTATTTAATATAAAGAATTAAATAGAGTTTATATTAAGATGGGTTCGGACATGCTTCCTATAAGGGCAATTCCCTATAGTTAATTACATCTTAAATGACCAAAGTCACCTAAGAAGACTCTCGATAAAAATCAAGAAATATTATCTTCAATGATTTCAAAAGGATAGGACTTTTCAATGAGATTGGATAAAGAGGTGTGAAAGGGGATTGGTTCAAATTTGGAACATTTATTACAGAATCCAAAGGAGGAAGGACTAGAGGATGTCAGGGATCTAGAGGAGAACCTTGGTGACTTCCCAAGTTATCCTAATGTTTGGCTTCAGTTTTGAGAAGAAATATTTAGGTATTTTATCCTGCCAATTTTTATTTGTTAGAGCTTACATTCATGTGAAATGATCACAGAAATAGCCTGAAAGATATGAGGACTTAGGTTGTGACGGATGACAACCTCAGAATCTTAAGACGAGTTAGGGCTTATATTGTATAGCAGGACTATACAAAGGCCTAAAGATAAGGTGAGGAACTACGCTGCATAAGCAAGCAACCTCGAAGTCCTATGACTTTGTTGTTTATATGTAAGGAAGGAAGATTGGTTTAGCTGGGGAAGACATTTTTTTCTGTTGAAGATGGTCGTGCTGCCCACCATGCTAGTTTGAGTTTTCTAGTGTGTCAAGTTATATTATGAAATTCAGCGGCCATATGGTTGAAGTCCTTTAAATTTTATGGGTCATATTAAAGTTGATTAAAGAGATATCGGTTAGGATCCTACGGTTCCCTCGTTCCGACACCACTATTTTTTATTGGATTCACTTAGTCCTAAACTCAACTTAATGAGATTTTATTTAGTCGCGGGAAGCCTCGTTAGCAACCGTAGTTTACCACCTCCGAGGAATTCCCGATCATCAGATAGAGATGTCTTCATTTAGTTGAAGTTGTAGTTTTGTGTGATGTCTCTGTTTAAATTTTGAGTTATTTTATATTTTGAATGTTGTGGAGGTGAATTTTATCTGGGTTGATTTATTTTTGTTTGGGTTTTGGTTTTGTGGCTAGCCTGATAGTTTTAGTTTTCATGCAGGGTTGCATAGTTGTTTAGCATTGAAGTTTTCAATTATAAAAGTATAGTATGAAAGTACAAGAAAGACAATGTTGAAGACTGTAAAAGCGTACCTGGCGAGTCTTCTCGTTCCACCACCTGAAACTCAAAAGGCATGTTAAAGCAGTTTATATGAAACAGAGAAGGAAAATTTTGATGACTTATCTAACCCTAGGTCACATCTTGTTGGGTCCTTAGAAGTTTAATTAAGGATGATGTTGTCAAGCAAAATATATTAAGTTTAGTAGATCTCTGAGGTATCAACAAATCTAAAGAAGCAGCAGGTCCGTGCTGCTTTTTCGCTGCCCGGTGGAAAATCTCGAGTTCTTTTAAACTTATTATGTTTGCTTAATAATTCATCAAGTAAATACCTATCGGCGTTATTTAGGATTGGTTTGTGGGGTTGCCCGTAAGAAGCTGTCGGTCGCCGGAATCGAAATCACGTCGCCCGCTTCGGAAGGATGTTGAAGTATGAAATCAAACTGACCCCATATTTTTTTTATAGTTTAAAATGAAAAAGCACTGTACCTCAAATCCCGTATCTATCCCGAAGGATAAACACAAGAATTGAGGATGAGGCTCGATCAAATAAACTAAGAAAAGTATGATATTTGTCTGGTTTGCGAAACCTTTGTATTTGCCGACAAGTTCCCCTATTTAATATAAAGGATTAAATAGGGTCTATATTAAGCTGGGTTCGGACATGCTTTCTATAAGGGCAATCCCCTATAGTTAATTACATCATAAATGACCAGAGTCACTTAAGAAGACTCTCGATAAAAATCAGGAAATATTCTCTTCAAGGAATTTCAAAGGGTAGGACTCTTCAACGAAATCAGATGTAGATGTGTGAAAGGGGATTGGTTCAAATTTGGAACATTTTATTTTAGAATCCAAAGGAAAAAGAACTAGGGGTTGTCATGGATTCAGAGGAGAACCTCGGTGACTTCCCAAGCTATCCTAATGTTTGGTTTCAGTTTTGAGGAGAAATATTTAAGTGTTTCATCCTGCCAATTTTATTAGTTAGGGCTTACATTTGTGTGAAATGATCACACAAATAGCCTAGAAGATGTGAGGATTTAGTTCATGACGAACGACAACCTCGGAATCCTAAGACGAGTTAGGGCTTATATTCTATAGCAGGGCTATACAAAGGCCTAAAGATACGGTGAGGATTTACGTTGCATAAGCAAGCAACCTCGAAGTCCTATGGCTTTGTTGTTTAAGTCTAAGAAAGGAAGATTGGTTTGGCTGGGGAAGACATGTTTTGCTGTTGAAGATGGTCGTGCTGCTCACCATGCTAGCTCCAAGCTCCTGCCGCGATGATTTTAAGTTTTCTAGTGTGTCAAATTATAATATCAAATCAGGTGGCCCTATGATTGAAGTTCTTTAAATTTTATGAGGGGCAAATTAAAGTTGATTAGAGTGACACCGGTTAGGATCCTACGGTTCCCTCGCTCCAGCATCACTATTTTCTATTGGATTCACTTAGTCCAAATGAACTTACTAAACCCAACTTAATGAACATCACTATTTTCTATTGGATTCACTTAGTCCAAATGAACTTACTAAACCCAACTTAATGAGGGTTCCCTCGTTCTGGTATCACTATTTTCTATTGGATTCACTTAGTCCAAATGAACTTACTAAACCCAACTTAATGAGGCATCACTATTTTTTAATGGATTCACTTAGTCCAAATGAACTTACTAAACCCAACTTAATGAGTTCCATAATTTCATTAAAACCGTGGAGACCGTAGGTTACCTCCTCCGAGGAATTTCTGATCATCCGATAGAGACGTCTTAATTTAGTTGTAATTGTAGTTTTATGTGATGTTTGTGATTAAATTTTGAGTTGTTTTATATTTTGAATGTTGTGGCGGTGAATTTTATCTTGGTTGATTTTAGTTTTGGTTTTGGGTTATGGTTATGGTTAACATGCAAGTTTATGTAGGTAAATTCAAGCATGAAACATGTAAGGAAAAGGTAGAAGAAAGACGGTACTATAAATTGTAAAAGCGTACTTGGCGAGTCTTCTCGTTCCACCACCTGAAACTTAAAATGCATGTTAAGGCAGTTTATGAAGGGCAGAAAAGGTAAAATTTTGGTAATTTTCCTAACCCTATGTCATATCTTGGTGAGTCCTTAAAATATTTAATTAAGGATGATTTTTAATTTTCCTAACCCTATGTCATATCTTGGTGAGTCCTTAAAAGTTTAATTAAGGATGATTCTAACCCTATGTCATATCTTGGTGAGTCCTTAAAAATTTTAATTAAGGATGATTTCATTAAGCCAATTTTCCCAACCCTATGTCATATCTTGGTGAGTCCTTAAAAGTTTAATTAAGGATGATTTCATTGAGCGACTAACCCTTATGTCATATCTTGGTGAGTCCTTAAAAGTTTAATTAAGGATGATTTCATTGAGCGAAGCATATTAAGTTTAATAAGCCTCTCATTAAAAGTTTAATTAAGGATGATTTCATTGAGCGAAGAATATTAAGTTTAATAGGCCTCTAAACCTATGTCATATCTTGGTGAGTCCTTAAAATTTTAATTAAGGATGATTTCATTGAGTGAAGAATATTAAGTTTAATAGGCCTCTGAGGTATCCCAAGTTAAGAGGGAGAAGCAGGTTCATGCCTCTCCCTCACCAACTAGTGAAAAGCCTCGAATCCATTTAAACTTATTATGTCGCTTAATGGTTCATCCTGTGAATACCCTTATTACTCAGTGAACTATGATGTCTCAATTATCTCTAAGAATAGGGTAATTATCACTTATCATTTCATTTGAAAATTATGTGGGCGAAGACCCTTAAAGGGGCAAGTTAGCATAATTTGAACACTTAGCTAAATTATTAATCCTAATTAGACTTAGTGGTGTTTCAAGGATGTTTGATTTAATTATGTTTATTTCTCTAATCCTCATTTAGTTACGTAGTGGTGTTTCAAGGATGTTTGATTTAGTTATGTTTATTTCTCTAATCCTCATTTAGTCAAGGTGGTGTTTCAAGGATGTTTGATATAATTATGTTTATTTCTCTAATCCTCTTTTAGTCAATCGATGTTTCAAGGATGTTTGATTTAGTTATGTTTATTTCTCTAATCCTCATTTAGTCAATTTTGATTAGTGGTGTTTTAAGGATGTTTGATATAATTATGTTTATTTCTCTAATCCTCATTTAGTCAATTTTGATTTGGCTTAAGTCACACTACCCCTTAACGCCTAGCCCTAATCCTCATTTAGTCAATTTTGATTTGGCCTAAGTCACCACTAAGCCCTTAAGACCTAGGTGAGTGTCTTAATTAATTTTGAAAAGGGTTAAACTTTAGGTGTTCGTGATTCATGATTTGGATTCTTGTTTAATCAATTTTTGATTTAGCCTAAGTCACCACTAAGCCCTTAAGACCTAGGTGAGTCATTTAGTTAATTTTGATTTAGCCTAAGTCACCACTAAGCCCTTAAGACCTAGGTGAGTGTTTAGTTTTGAAAAGGGTTAAACTTTAAGTGGTCATGATTCATGATTTGGATTTTATTTGACAGTTTAATTAATTTTTAATTTAGCCTAAGTCACCACTAAGCCCTTAAGACCTAGGTGAGTGTCTTAATTAGTTATTTAGCCTAAGTCACCACTAAGCCCTTAAGACCTAGGTGAGTGTCTTAATTAATTTTGAAAATTAAAGCCTTAAGTTGTCATGATTCATGATTTGAATTTTATTTGAAAATCAAGGTAGGGGTATTAAATTGATTAACTTAAAAATTCATACCCCTAAGTCTAGGATCATTCAATTTGATTTGATTTGACCTAAGTCACCACCAAGCCCTTAAGACCTAGGTGAGTGTCTTAATTAGTTTTGAAAATGGTTAAGCTTTAAGTGGTGGCCTAAGTCACCACTAAGCCCCTAATCCTCATTTAGTCAATTTTGATTTGGCCTAAGTCACCACTAAGCCCTTAAGACCTAGGTGAGTGTCTTAATTAGTTTTGAAAAGGGTTAAGCTTTAAGTGGTCATGATCATAGGTGAGTGTCTTAATTAGTTTTGAAAAGGTTAAGCTTTAAGTGGTCATGATTCATAATTTGTAAATGAGTGTCTTAATTAGTTTTGAAAAGGTTAAGCTTTAAGTGGTCATGATTCATAATTTGAATTTTCTCTTGAAAATCAAAATAGGGGTATTAAATTGATTAATTATTGGCTTCAAAAGTCGTACCCATAAGTCCAGGATCATTTAATTTTAATAAACTTCCAAATTTTAATAATTTAGAAATTTATTAATCTTAATTAAGAAAGTGAGA
>JXCR01122145.1:16082-30339 GCA_002079205.1 Phalaenopsis hybrid cultivar
AGTGTTTAATTAATTAAAAATATTTTATGCATCAAATGGACTTGAAAATTATTTCACATTATTTTCCTCTGTTCACTGAGCAAGAGGGTATTTTTATTTTAGTTTTGTGATTTTTCTACACAAAGTTATGTATTTTTTAAGTTTTGGAGATTAAATAAATAAGAAAATACCCCTATTTTTCTATTTAAACCGTGCGTGCCACCTCAACCTACGACGGCTCCGAAAGCATGTGTGGCAAGCTCTGGTTCGACGCCGCCGTCCATGTAGCTTGCTGACTCGGCCCGCTATTCATGTTCTGAAGTGTTGTCTGGCGCGATCTCCCCCATCCATTTAATACACGCTCGATCGGACGGCTCCCCGTCATCGTCCCCGATAGGAAGATCCTGTGCCCGTCCACACTAAAACCTCAAGATCTCGGTCTAGACTTAACCAAATCACTTCGGGTTTGATCCTATGGACTCTTCTAAGTGAGACGAACACATCCATACAGCTAAGGTACCATGAAACCAAGCTTAAGTAAATGGAGAATCAAAATAAGCTCGGGAGGAGGAAGGTGTTTTATACCTTTGCTCTGAGAAGGGAGGCTTCAATCAGAGGTGCTCGACACATTCTTTAGGGTCCAAGGAGGCTAGGGATTAAGTCCCTGGTCTTGGTTTAAGGCCTAGGTATGAATTTGACCAAGCTCGATTTCAGGTGTTGGTCTAGAGCTATGGTAGAGGCTCTGTGGAAGGGGGATTTGATGGGGCTTTGGCTTCTTTCACTCTTGTGAAGGTGTGGGCACAAGAAATTGAAATTTGGTGGAGTGTGGACGTGTATTGGGTTCTGTCCTAGTTTCCGGCAGGGTTTCAACCTCAAAATTGATCTCCGACAATGTGAATGGGTGAGGGAAAATGGTTAGAATGCACTGAGGGGATCTTAGGGAAGCTCTATGTGAAGTTTGGAGAGGCCTCTCTAAGAAATTATGGCCGTGGGAGGTGAGTTTTTATAAAAATGGTCATGGGGTGGCTCTCAGGGCATAAGTTTCGGTGCATTGTGGTGCTTAGGTGGAAGGCAGAGGAGCTCCATAGTTTGATTTGGATGAGCTGGCCTTTAGGTTTGATTTGGGTGAGGTGCCATGGGAGTGGCACTTGGTTTTGGGCTTTTTATGCCACTAGGCTGGCCGGCCGGCCAGGGGGAGGTGGCTAGGAGCTCAGGGAACCCAGAGGAATCCATCGGCCACTAGGCCGGCCAGCCGGCCAGGGGGAGGTGGCTAGGAGCTCAGGGAACCCAGAGGAATCCATCACAGCAGGTCGACCGGCCAGGGGGAGGTGGCTAGGAGCTCAGGGAACCCAGAGGAATCCATCACAGCAATTCCAGCCAGCCAGGGGGAGGTGGCTAGGAGCTCAGGGAACCCAGAGGAATCCATCACAGCAATTTATTGCAATATGTGTTTGGATTTGGCAAAGATATCTTAAGCATGTGCATTTTTGGAAATAAGATCCCTAAATTTGGATTTGGCAAAGATAGCTTAAACATGTGAATTTTTGGAAATAAGATCCCTTAATTTGGGGGACCTTTGGTATTTGGCTTGATTTAGGTGATTTCATGGTGTTTGGACTGGTCACTAAGTCCAACTAATGGCTGTGATGGCTTGATTTAGGTGGTTTCATGGTGTTTGTACTGGTCACTAGGTCCAACTAATGGCTGTGGTGGAGTTAATTTAGGTGATTTCATGGTATTTGGACTGGTCACTAAGTCCAACTAATGGCTGTGGTGGAGTTAATTTGGTGATAGACTGGTCACTAAGTCCAACTAATGGCTGTGGTGGAGTTAATTTGGTGACTTTAGGGTGGTTAGGACTCATTTACGACATGGGTCCAAGTGGGTGCAAATGACTAAAACTTGTGTTTGGGCTAAGTTATCCATGTCAATTAGCCTACTTTATTCTTTTATTTGGTGTATATGATCATAAGGAACAACTTTGGTGAAGGATGGAACTGGTTTTGAGTTTAATTTAAGGGTCAATTTGAGGGAATTTTGAACTTTAATCAATTTGGTCATGTTGGGTTAGGCTTGGGACCTTGGGATAAGTTCAAATTGATTGTTGTAAATGGTCAATAGGTACCTCATGAAGAGTTTTCAACATGAATTGGATGCCAATTTGGAGGTTAAGGCAATCAATTGGGTGAAATTTGGGGANAAGACAATCAATTGAGTGAAATTTGGGGACTTAGCCAATTTGGGGCTAAATTTGGGAATTTTAGATTTAGGCCAAAGTCAAATGGATTTGAAACTTCACCAAGGTCAATTGAGGGTTGATTTTGATATATAGGAATTTCATAAAGATTTTGAAACATTAATTGAGGCCAATTGACTAAGATATGGATTCAATTTGGTGAGATTAGGTCATATGGTCAAAATTGGGGTTTTGACCCAAATCAAAATTGGGTTCAAATCATGGACGAGGTCATATGGTCAAAATTGGGGTTTTGACCCAAATCAAAATTGGGCTCAAATCATGGACCAGGTCATATGGTCAAAATTGGGGTTTTGACCCAAATCAAAATTGGGCTCAAATCATGGACCAAAAGCTTGTATTTTGTTTATTTTGGTCATATAAAAAGTGAATTTGAATTTAGGATCGACATTGAGGTCAATTGAGGTCAAATTGATGGACATTTGAGTTGGATTTGGGGAATTTGGGTCTTTAAAGGGCAATTTGCAGATTTTGGTTAAAGATGGTCAAATTGGCCAAATTGGGTCATGTCGTAGTTGAAAGAAATATAATTGGGAATAATTAGGATTTATTGGGAATTTCTGGGAATTTTTGGAATTTTTTGGGATTTTGAGCACCAGAGGGGTATTTTGGTAATTTGGGGGTGTTTTAAGGGGTAAAAGGCCAAGATGGGTATTTTGTTAGATTTTAGGTACCAATCATCACCAATAAGTCATGGACCAATGGAAACCCTATTTTGGGTCCTCTACATAGTGGTCTTAGCTAAACCATAGCCATAAGGCTAGTAGGATTAGGGGACCATCTACATGAGTATCCCAAAAGATCAAGGGATTTAGGCTAAAAATTTGAGTTCATGGTTGTGAGTGATTGTGGGTGCATATAAGTGTAGTGAGTGTCTTAGCTCCAGACCAACNAAGTGGAGAAGAGTTTGGAATTTCTAGTGGTGAGGGTTTCATGTCAAGTTTTCTAGGAATAGTCAGCAGGAAAAGTCCTATGGCTAGATCCTAGGCTATTAAAGAGGAAAAACTAAACCTCAGCAAAAAATGAGGTCAACAAATGGACCCCCAATAGGTGTGGTGTGTTGGGCAAGCACACCGCACGTATTGGCATTGACCGACGAGTTCAACAAAAACCAATACAAACTCCTAAGTCAACAGACCTAGAAGTATGCGTAGAGTTGTGTGTGTGATTTGTTTGTGCCAGGGAATTAGCAGGTGATCGTCAGTTTGAAATCAACGAGTAGGGACTCTCGCTGGGGATCAGAGAGTGAACTTTGAGTTATGAAATTTCAAAAATTTCCAAATGATGGAAGTTAGAATGTAAGTGTCGACCTTGAGATGGGAATTGAAATTCAAATTCCAACTCAAAAAGAGAGAGAGAGAGAGAGAGAGTCGGAGTGTAAGGACCGACCTCGAATGTAATGAATCAGAAGTAGGACTGATTCGGAAATGAGAATTAAATATAGATAAATTCTCTGAAGAAAGTGGCAGAATGTAAGGACCGACCTCAAATGTAAAGAATCAGAAATGTAGGACTGATCTAGAAATGAGAATTGAAATGTAGGTCAATTCTCAAAAGAAAGTGTCGGAATGTAAGGACCGACCTCGAATGTAAAGAATCAGAAATGTAGGACTTATCCAGAAATGAGAATTAAAATGTAGATCAATTCTTAAAAGAAAGTGTCAGAATGTAAGGACCGACCTCAAATGTAAAGAATTAGAAATGTAGGACTGATTCAAAAATGAGAATTAAAATGTAGGTCAATTCTCAAAAGAAAGCGTCAGAATGTAAGGACCGACCTCAAATGTAAAGAATCAGAAATGTAAGACTGATTCAGAAATGAGAATTGAAATGTAGGTCAATTCTCAAAAGAAAGCGTCGGAATGTAAGGACCGACCTCAAATGTAATGAATCAAAAATGTAGGACTGATCTAGAAATGAGAATTGAAATGTATGTCAATTCTCAAAGGAAAGCGTCGGAATGTAAGGACCGACCTCAAATGTAAAGAATAAGAAATGTAGGATTGATTCAGAAATAAGATTTGAAATGTAGGTCAATTCTCAAAAGAAAGCGTCAGAATGTAAGGACCGACCTCAAATGTAATGAATCAGAATTGTAGGACTGATCCAGAAATGAGAATTGAAATGTAGGTCAATTCTCAAAGGAAAGCGTCGGAATGTAAGGAGCGACCTCAAATGTAAAGAATTATAAATGTAAGACTGATCCAGAAATGAGAATTGAAATGTAGGTCAATTCTCAAAAGAAAGTGTCGGAATGTAAGGACCGACCTCAAACGTAAAGAATCAGAAATGTAGGACTGATTCAGAAATGAGAATTGAAATATAGGTATCAATTCAAAGATGAAAGAATTGAAATGTAGGTATCAATTCAAAGATGAAAGAATTGAAATGTAGGTATCAATTCAAAGACAAAAGAATTGAAAAGTAGGTATCAATTCCGAAGATGAGAGAATTGAAATGTAGGTATCAATTCAAAGATAAAAGAATTGAAATGTAGGTATCAATTCAAAGATAAAAGAATTGAAATGTAGGTATTAATTCAAAGAGAATTGAAATGTAGGTATCAATTCCAAAGATGAGAGAATTGAAATGTAGGTATCAATTCCAGGAGAGAGTCGAAATTTAGGTATCGACCCTCGAAATGTAAGAATCAGGATTTAGGTACTGATTTGAAGATGTGATTTAAAATTTACAAAGAGCTTGAGGTGTTGAATTTGCAGAAGTGTGTCATGTGGAAATGTTGATTTTGTTGAAGGAGATTTGTAAATCTTTGTGAGTTTTTGTGTAGAATGTGACATTCTACGGGGATGTGCAGAGAGTTAGTGTAGATAATGATAGTTGTGCTGCGTGCACAAAGAGTAGTAAATTCCCAAAACGGAAGTATCCACTCAACAAGTTTGTTTATCACAATTGATTTTTCAAAAATGTGTTTTTAAAGTTTTAATTTTAATTGGTTGATAAGAAATTTGTTTTTTATTCACTCATTTATGATTATCTCTCATTTGTGTTTTGTTACGTTGTCGAAGATTTGTTGTTTCATTCTTTGTTCATTTGTTCTCTAAACCATCGCATGGTTCGCAACTTTCATCCATCGCACAAAAGGCAATTGACAAAAAGGCACAACTTGAGAGAAATTTCAATTAATCTGCTTCAATAAAGATGCTACAAATCAAACATAGGCTAATACCTCAAAAAGAGTACATCATGTAATACAAGCTGAAATACATTGAGAGTCCTCTCAAGATATGAGTACATCATAGACTGAATACATCAGATACATGTCATGCTTGTTAAAAGAAAGCAAGTGAATCCTTTGCGCTTGGTATATCGAGCTCCTGATCAAGCAGACCTTCTGAGTCATGCTCTAGGATAAGAGTTCCCTTCGCATGTATTCAGAGGTACAAACTTCTCATAGCTTGTAAGGAAACAGCTCCTCCAACTCCGGGTCTTGCTAGAATTCATATGGTATCTTACTGTCATCCATTATGTGGAAGGTCACGGACACCCTACGGTGGCGTACTCCTAGAATACAGTGTTTGGCAACGTCTGCACCTTTGCCCTTGAGAACAAGTACTGAACCAACTGGAAGAGGAATCTCCACAGCTCCTCTGAATTCCCAGGGCCGATTACATCGATTTATTTTCCAAAAAAAATATTGCTCTTACTCATGAACGAGATCGTGCAGAAAGGCCTCACAAAGTCATGATGGTCAATGTGTGGGGGAATACAGTCACCCTCTTCATAAATGTTGATGATGCAACTGTTAGGAATGCAAGTGGCGGGTATAATATTTCACTTCACCATTCTCTTTATTATCCACTTTATATTGGTGGTAACGGATCAACTTGATCGTATCTGAGGATCCCAGGCGGATTCCCCTATCTGTCGTTTGTAAAATTGTAGCAGCATCCGCATTGAATGGTGATTCTTCCCTTTCCTCGCTTCCATTTCTTCGGCTCCGAATACGTTCTTTCCATGAGAAGGCCTGCTCAACCTCTATCTCTTAAATCAAAGATGTAGTCCAGGATGCTTCTTTCATCAGTTTCAGAGAAAACCCTGGTATATAGCTCCAGGCCTTCCAATATGTTGATAAACTTTCCCTTAACCTCTTCATAGAACTCAAATTATCTTTTGTTTACCTTGCTTATTTTGTAGTATTCTACCATACCAGGAGTTGGCAGCTGCCTGGGGTGTTCCTTCCTCCGGGCCTCGGCGGGAATCCAAACTGGCGCTGGCCAATCCGGAATGAGAGATTCAGCCTCGAGTGGGATGTATGATTCTGGGCTCCGTGGTGCGCGCTGATCCGTCCCTAGTGGGACATACGGTTCATTCACCATAAAATCTGGAGTTTGAGACTCATTGGTGCTTGACGTGTATTCTTCTAAGGTACTGAAACACTGTAGATGTAAAACGTTGCAGTTCGGGCATTCTACAAATGAGCCCGTGACTGATGTCCTGGCTGGTATCGCGACGTTGCATGTTGGGCAACCTTTGCACAAGATATTTGGGACTGGGGGCACATCTGATCCTGTCACAAATCCTGACTCTTCACTTGTAGTGGGCAGGCTGGCAGAAGTCTCTCTTAGATCTGGATCGTAGATATGTCCCTCAAGAATGAGGGTAAGAAAATCGCTCACGTCTCTCTGGCGCTTGCGTTCCTGTCGCAGAAAGACTCTCTATTTCTTTCATCTTGCATTTCTGCATTGCGTCCTGCGGAGAGGAGTATTTGGTAGTTGTTCATTGTGGGCAGCTATTAAGCCCCTTGCTGGATTGGCTATCATCGAGGGCAGTCGGCTAGGCCCCTCCATTAGATCTTGTTCTACTATCACGTTTTAACCTTTACGTGATACATCGTCTTGAGTGGTCACTCTCAACAGTGAAGGTAGTCCCTTCTTTTTTTCATTACTGACTACGTCCATTAGAGGACCGTCGTAGTCCATATCAATCTGGTCAAAATCCATGTTGAAATCTATGACACCTCCTTGCGGTGCCATCTCTTCATTCAGTGCAAGGTTCTAGCCAACCTGGAAGGCAAAGATCAGCCTCTGTCCTGACATTTTTCTGCAAACGACAGAAAGAAACGTCAGTGGGCCAAAGTTTGGCATGAACAAGAACAAAATAGAGTATTTATTAAAGTAAATTTTAGTTTGTTTTGTAAAAATTATTTATTCATTTTATGTGTGAGTTTTGTCTTAATTTAATGGGATTTTTAAATCCAAAAGTAGAAGAGAGAACGTGTAAAGCTCAAAAATTTTCTGAAAATTTTCATTATATATGAGATTAATTACAAAATTTGGACCCGTTCATAGACATTCAAAATTTTCATTATATTGAGGTTAATTACAAAATTTGGACTCGGTCATAGACATTTGGCCCATAAAGATAACCTAAAACAAATCAAGGTTTCAAAGTTTCAAAGCAAGCAAAGGCAAGCAGAGGCAGGCGACATCAGGCTGTGTAATAGGTTTTCATGTATCGTCCATTTATCGGTAACATGGGTCTTTCATCCCGAAAGTCAACTAACTGGTGGGCTCCCCCTGTATAAAGTTTCTCAACGATAAATGGTCCTTCCCAAGTTGGCTCGAATTTGCCACCTATTTTCCGGCGAGCAAGAATAGGTCTTTTGCGCACAAGTACGAGGTCACCAATTTTGAAGGTCCTTGGGCGGACCAATTTGTCATGGGCTTGTACCATCTTTGCCTGGTAGAGCTCCAAATGTTGCTGTGCTTCTAGTCGTTTTCCCTCGAGACTCTCCAATTCTTCAAGTTTGAGTTTTGCGCTTTCTTCTGTTGTGAGTTGGTTGGGAACGGTGACTTTGAGAGATGGTGTCTGGATCTCTAGCGGTAGCACGGCCTCGGTCCCATACACAAGCATATAAGGTGTACACCGAGTGGGAGTCCCGAAAGTCGTCCGATAGGCCCACTAGGCTTCTAACAGCTTGTTATGCCAATACCTTTTATTCTCATCCAGTGTTTTCTTCAAAATCTGTACCAGTGTCTTATTGAACGCTTCAGCTAGACCATTTGCTCTGGGATAGTAAATTGTAGAGTATCTCCAATCTATCCCATGTCTTCTGATGAAATTGTTGATCTTCGTACTTTTAAAAGCTGTCCCATTGTCATAGATTATTCTTCGCGGTACTCCGAAACGGTAGACAATCTGGCCTTTGAAAAATTGAAGGACGTATTGTGTCGTAACCTCACGTAACAGTACTGCCTCTGCCCATTTTAAGAAGTAATCTGTAGTGACAAGTATGAATCTGTGTCCTTTAGAAGATGGAGGGTCTATCGGACCTATCGGACCTATTATGTCTGTGCCCCAACACTTGAATGGCCACGAGGCAACAGTTGGGTGCAGCACATTCGGAGGCTGGTGTAAGACCACTCGATGCACTTGGCATTGGTGACATCTTCTGGCTGTATCCATGCAATCGGACATCATTGCTGGCCAATAATATCCGAGTCTTTTGATCTTCATTTTCATTTTTGGTCCCGACTGGTGAGCACCACACAATTCAACATGTACTTCTTTGATAATATTCTGTGCCTCGGCTATGCTCAAACACCGTAGCCACATTTGGTCGAAATATCTTCTATAGAGAATATTTCCCACCAGGGCGTAAGATACGACCCTTCTTGTGATGTGGTGCACCTCAGACTTGTCCTCTGTCAGCTTTCCAGTATGCAAATATTCTATTAATGGCTTGCGTCAATCTTCGTTGATGTCTGCAACTGTATTTATTGTTTCTTCTTTTGCAGGTTTGTGTAGAGTTTCGAAGTTGTTTCGAGGCAAAACTCGTCTTCCTTGCACCATGACTTCAATGGAATCCTCCGGGGGACACACCATTTCCTCAGCGAGTTTTGCTAAAGCGTCGGCATGAGCATTATCTCCCTGAGGAATCTGGTAGAAAGTCACCTCAGGAATCTGCTCCAGGAGCTTCATCGCGTACAGATGGTATTCTGCTAGTCTTGGTTTCAAAATTCTGTATTGTCTGGCGACTTGCTGGATGACAAGTTGAGAGTCACCATAAATGGCAACATTTGTTATATCCATTGAAACGCCAACTCTAATCCGGTGATTAAAGCTTCATATTCTGCTTCATTGTTGGTGCACGGCTCTGTCAGGTGGTATGAGAACCTCAACATACCCTTATCTGGCGTAATAAAGATCAAACCAATCCCTGCCTTGCCTGGTATAACTGTGCCTAATCCTTTATCTTTCTTAGCTGACAAAGCAACATCGAAGTACATTTCTCAGCCCTACGCACTAGAAAATTCCATTTGTAGCATCTGCTCGTCTGGTAACTCATTGTTGAGAGAGGACCCAGCTGGCAGTGGGTGTGCAGCGAGAAAGTCTGCTAGAATCTGTCCCTTGATAGCACGGAGGGGCACAAAAGTTATATCAAATTGCAATAAGATCATTGACCATCTTGCTAAACGTCCGGAGAGTGTTGGTCGGGTCATCAAATATTGCAATGGATTAACTTTCGAAATTAGAGTTATCCTATAAGAAAGCATGTAATGTCTAAGATTTTGAGCGGCAAAAATCAAAGCTAGACAATGTTTTTCAATCGGAGGATACCTTATTTCCGTCAGTATTAGACGACGACTCAAGTAGTAGACAACATTTTCTTTTCCCTCCTCATTGACATGGGATAAGAGGGCTCCAAGAGAGTTATCTAAAGCCGTGGTATAAAGTATCATTGGTTTCCCTGGGATAGGGGCTGCCAAAACAGGAGGTGTCATTAAATATTGTTTAACGTCCTCAAATCCTACTGGATTTTCTCTTCCCAAATAAATTTGGCATCCTTTTTAATTAATGCCGAGAAAGGCTGACCACTGGCATTTCTCTTCCCAAATAAATTTGGCGTCCTTTTTAATTAATGTCGAGAAAGGCTGACCTAGTCTCAGATATGCCAACATCCCGTGGAAGGAACGTAGCTGTTTCAAGGTTTTAGGAGGAGGCGATGCCAACTTTTCCTGAAAGGAACGTAGCTGCTTCAAGGTTTTAGGGGTAGGCATTTCCAAGATAGCTTTAATCGTATCCGGGTCGATCTCGATTCCCCGATGACGGACAATGAATCCTAGAAATTTCCCGGAGGTGATGCCAAATGCGCACTTTAAGGGATTCATTTTAAGGTCATATCGTCATTGTCGTTCAAACACGATTCTCAAATCGTATAAATGGTCTATTTTTTGTTTACTTTTGATGACCAGATTATCCACGTAGCATTCTACTTGATTGTGAAATAGGTCGTCAAAAATCTTCGTCATTGCACGCTGATATGTTGCTCCAGCGTTCTTTAGGTCGAACGACATCACTGTGTAGCAGAAGATTCCAATTGGTGTTCTGAAAGCTATAAGCGCTGCATCCTCAGGAGCCACTTGATTTGGTTATATCCCAACGATCCGTCCATGAAGGAGAAAATTTCATGTGTCGAAGTGATATCCACCATAATCTCCAGTATAGGTAGTGGAAACTCGTCTTTTAGACATGCTTTGTTCAAATCTCTGAAGTTGACACAAACGCGGATCTGTCCATTTTTCTTTTTAACAGGTACAATATTGGCTAACCACGTGGAAAGTTGGCGTCTATCAATTTCTTTACCTCGGCAACGACTTGTTGTTCTATCTCGAGGCGCATTCTCCTTGGAGCTTGTTTTACTGGGGTTATATTCTTGTCCACCCCGAGTTTATGGACTTCAACTTCTACTGACAGTCCTGACATTTCTTCATAGCTCGACGCTAAGCAATCTTTGAACTCTGCTAATTGTTTGACCAGTTCTGCAGATTCTTCGTCATCAAGTAGAGAACTTATAAATGTAGGTCAGGGTCGTTCTTCAGTCCCGAGGTTAATCTCTTTCAATTCATCGATAGTGGATTTAATTTCTTGTTCTGGCGAAGCATCTTCTATTGGTTGATCTGTAGAGTCATCCTCTATATCGAAACAATCCTCTTGTGACTCGCTAGTAACAACCATGCAAAATTCAGAATCATCGACTGGTCCAACTGTACCAAATCCGAGACCTCTTTTGAATTGGGAGTTCGTCTTTTAGTATTCCACAATTTTTCAAAGAGTTGAAATTTATCTTTTAGCATTTGTTTTGGTAACCGTCCCTATTGAATTAACTTTTGAACAGCAATGCGAGAAGTAACCAAAAGGCAATTCCATTAATTCATTAGAATCAATATTCAAATTTACATGTTTTTCAAGCTCAGTAAAGGTAGAAGCACGGTAAAATTTGATCGTCTTTGAACCAACACTACAAACTTCCTTGACCTCTAAACTCTCTACCTTTTGAGGGAGAATTGGAGTGAGGGTCATAGTATCCACATAGTGGTTTATCCTATCATACATTGTTTCACATTCATTCCTCTCTGTATCTTCTAGGGATATCTCGTACTGAGGTTTCTTATGCTTTGTCATCATTATTTCATCTTCGAAACTATCTTCATTACCAATGTTGATAGTTGGCCTAGTCCGTTCAACAATTAAATTGATCTTTCCTCGTCCGCGTCCCCAATCCCCGACCTCGACCTCGGGTGCGTGAACTAGAAGAACCTCCACCAACTCGTTGTAAGGGAGGCCTCGACCTCGGGTTGCGTGGGCTAGAAGAACCTCCACCAACTCGTTGTAGGGGAGTGGTAGAAGGTTGTTGAAGCGGAGTTGTATGGCCTCCTTTTTGTGATCCTTCTGAATCTTCATCTTTGTGTGTCAAAATCTTACGTGAGAAGGCAGTCTTCTTTGGAGGCGCGTAGTAGGTAGCATCTTCATGGATACCAACTTTATGCACTGAAAATGGTTGTAAATCTCTCTTGATGCAATTTTCTTGACCATCTTTGCGGTATTTAATGCACTGGTGTAGGGATGATGAAACCATGTTATGCTCATGAATCCATGGTCGACCCAATAGAGCATTAAATGAGGTCTCGACGTCGATGATATGAAATTTAACGGTTGTTACAAGTTCTCCAACTTTCATAAGTAATGAAATTGATCCAAGGGCTCTTTCTCTCTTTTGGTTGAATCCTCTTAACATCATCTTATCAGGGATGAGCTCCTGAACGTCGAAGTCCAAATATGCTAACGTCCGTAGACTCATCAAGTTAAGAGATGCTCTAGGATCCACTAAAACTCTGGATAACACAAATCTACCAATGTTGACGGAGATGTAGAGCAGAAGGTTGTGGTCGGTGGTACCGAGCAACAAGTCTTCATCTGTGAAGATTACCCCTGACTGTTCTCTCAATGAGCAAACTTCATATGAGGATGTGCTAGCCAACTGAACTAAGAAAATTTTTGAATCTAGCAAAGCTGTAACCAGAGATTCTCTCATTTCCTTTGACAGGATCAGAGCGTCGTAGATGCTTAGTCGGGCAGGCAACTTCCTAAGATGAGCTAGCACGTTGTAGTCTACTTTGTATGCTCCTTCAATTTTATCTTGATTATGTGGTTATTTCACTGGCAGAGGTGGGGGTACCTTTTCTTGAGTCATTATCTGTTTTCCTTTTCTGCTGGAGCTGTTCTTGGTGGTAACACCTTTTTCTCTCCTTAAGTTGACTTCTGTGATTTCTTCTTCTTGAGATATCATTGTTGAATCTTCCGGTGTCTTTTCCTCCTCATCGGAAAGANCCTGTGGAGAAGCCAGTCTTGGTGTTTGTGATTGTCAATGAATGGTGGCCATGGCGGTCATAGCTACAATCATCTCTTCTATTCTTTTCTCTAGTAGAACAACTTGCTCATCCCTGAGGAGGATAACCCTACACAGCTCATCTACGGCGTTCTCTCAATGTGAGGTTGAGCCTCACGCGCAGATGTGGTAGCTCTGATTTCGATCACATGGACATCCATGAAATCTTCCTCCAAGTAATCACTGTAANAGGTTGTGGTCGGTGGTACCGAGCAACAAGTCTTCATCTGTGAAGATTACCCCTGACTGTTCTCTCAATGAGCAAACTTCATATGAGGATGTGCTAGCCAACTGAACTAAGAAAATTTTTGAATCTAGCAAAGCTGTAACCAGAGATTCTCTCATTTCCTTTGACAGGATCAGAGCGTCGTAGATGCTTAATTGGGCCGGCAACTTCCTAAGATGAGCTAGCACGTTGTAGTCTACTTTGTATGATCCTTCGATTTTATTCTCGTTGTAGTCTACTTTGTAGGGTCCTCCAATTTTATCTTGATTATGTGGTTCTTCCACTGGAGTATACTTTGCATGCTCCTTCAATTTTATCTTGATTATGTGGTTATTTCACTGGCAGAGGTGGGGGTACCTTTTCTTGAGTCATTATCTGTTTTCCTTTTCTGCTGGAGCTGTTCTTGGTGGTAACACCTTTTTCTCTCCTTAAGTTGACTTCTGTGATTTCTTCTTCTTGAGATATCATTGTTGAATCTTCCGGTGTCTTTTCCTCCTCATCGGAAAGATCTAAGTTGATGGCGAGCGGTGCACCATGACACTCGAGAGTTGGCTGTTCGTTATGTCTTCTTTAGACTTGACAACAAGTTCATCGGACTCAAGTACGATTTGAGGATCATTTTGAGGTCAAGATTGCAATTAGCTTGGTCATAATCAGTCACGTTATTGCCAGAAATAGTCAAAACATAGCTGAAATCACAATTATTATTTCATAAGACCCCAGAGGGACAAAAAGATAATCATACAAAGTCAAGGGTTTGAGGATTTTCTTCCCCAAATCCGAGACAACCAGCCTAGTAGAGGCAGCCCCTATCCTACCCCCCGTGCTATCAATCTTGGCAGTAATGCTCTTCTTTCTCTTGTTCTTTGTCCTTGACGATGACGGATTTTCTGGTGAAATCTTCATCTCGAGCTCGGTATGCTGCAGACTCTGAATGGAGGCTTGTTTTGATGCAGATTGTAGCTTGTTCAATATCTTGTTGGACGATCTGCTTCATACCTCATTCCATCCTTCTTCGGTATTTGTAGAAGCTTGTTTCGATGAATTCTGTATTTGATTGAGGACCCTCTTGAGTTCATCCCAAGTTGTACTCCATCCATCTGTT
>JXCR01122145.1:30415-59529 GCA_002079205.1 Phalaenopsis hybrid cultivar
TGAAATCATGTTTATGGAACCTTTTTCAGGTTCTCTCAAATACTCCTTCGGGATTGTAATGTTTTCTTCCTTGAGGTTTTTCTCGAGCCAATTTTTAAAGACGAAACACTTGTCTATAGTGTGTCCAAGTAACCGGTGGTACGGGCAATAATTTGGTTCATTCTTNGCGAAAGCAATCCCTGACAAGCTGCTGACGAACTGCTGGCAGAGTAGAGCTTTGCTATTCCTCATGTTTCCACAATTGGCTCAAAAATGTGCTATGTGCTGTCTGGGATTTCCAGTCCCATCGAATATCTTGAAGTTTGGGGTCACAAAGCCCTTAGGGAAAGGCACGGCATCAAACTCCCACGGGTAAGGTCTACCCTTTAAAATTGATGCACCGCCCTTGGACTGGGCTAAGGCATCCCGTACTTGTTCAACCATTTGCTTGAACTCTTTNTTGTCACTATTGACGGAAACTCCGTGTTCTCGAGCTAACTCAGAAATCTCGATCCTGAGTTTCTCAACTTTTTCCTCAATTATTGATTCCTTGATTGCTTTAAGATCTGGAGGACCCTGATGGAAATCCTCAACTTGTTCCTCCATCTCGCTGGCTATTGTCGCGATGATGTCAGATATTTCAGGCACTGGTTTTACTTCCTGTCCTGCAGGCTCACTGAACTGTATCGGTGCAGCAACCTTGGGTACCCATACCCTCTTCTTCTTTGACAATGATGCCTCAGAACAAAACATCTTAGTAGAGATATCAGTATGTCGAGGGAAAGTATGCTCCCCGTGGTGTAGACCGGCTACAGTGTCTGGTAATCGTTTTGTCTTTCTTTCTGTGATTGCAGGAATAATGGGTAAACCTTGACCCAGTCTTGACTTAATCGGTTGGTGACCTGTGGTCCTGGTGGTGGTATGATTGGTGGTGACTATAGCAGTATCAACTCGGCTTCCCAAATGGAGCTAGAAGGGAACACGGGTAGGTGACTTTATAGTCGACCTATGAGATTTTCTAGCGGACTTAATATCCTTCAAAATTTCATTCTTCATATGAGGGGAAATTGCATGTCCCACTTATTTAAGTAACTTACTAACCGAACATCCTTCTTTAGTAGCAAGCCTTCTGAAGACTGCACTAACTCGGGTGATGGGGATGGATTTCTTTCCCTTCTCACCATGTCCATGAGGTGATGGTAATGTGGTAGCAATCTTTCGGATACTCTCATATCCATTAGTATCTGTCAGAGGATGGAACCTACTCCCTCGTAGGAGTGGATAAATTTCTGGTAATACCTCTTCAACTTGAAGAGGCTCCTCCTCATCAGGTGTGTTTCTAAGAGTCTGAGCTTTGATGGCCCTCTGAATTCTCCTATTGTGATTCCTCCTTTGAGTTCGAGTCAGTGGTACAGTCCTTGAGCTTGACCCGATCTCAAACATAGGTGGCGGAACAGTTAATCCTTCAGTCAAGTTTTTAATGACCATCACTTCTTTTCCCTTAGCACTAGCAGGGATAGTAGGCTTAATGACGGCAGCTTTAGCCTTCTTACCAGCAGGGAAATCTTGAGGGCAGTTCAAACTGAATTCTACAGACGGTTCTTGAACTTTTGGGGCAGCAATCTTCATTACCACGAATGGGGCTTTCCTGAAAATAACCTCAAGGTCTTCAAATCCAGCTCGAAAGTTGATGGTGGGAGCGACGTTACGGGCATTGCGGTCCGTTGGCAGGTTGCAGGAAAAGGTCAGCATTGGGTAGGCCATCGCAGCGGGCGTTAAAACAGAAAGTTTTAGAGTTAGCTATATGGCCGAAAACCTCGCAGTTTTTTAGTGCGAGCACTGAAAATAAAGGTTAGTCTGTAGACCGGACGGGTCTTAATTTACAGGTAATTTTAACATCTTTGTTTTAAAAAGGTGTAAAATTTAATTAATATTTCAAAGTGCGTGCAGCACAACACAATTTGGTTTAATTTGCAAAATAGCAAACCAAATGTGGAAGGGAGTTGTAAGAAATTTTAAGACCCAATGCGGGACCCAATTCGTGGCAGAAAATGCCCAGGTGGAGTTAATCCACCAACACACCTATTGGGGGTCCGACCCCACATGAAAATTTAAAGAGTACTTAATGGCCTTCTGAACCCCTCTGTTCAAAGATGGTCGAAAAGTTAGTCCTGAAGTCCAAGGAGTTAGCAATACTTTCCAAAGACAGAAATGGGTAAAGTATGTCAACAAAAGAAAGGTAATTTGGTCCAAGAGGGACATGAACACATTACCGATGTGTGAAGATAATATTTCTTGATTTGTATGGAGAGAAAAGCTGTCCCCAGCGGAGTTGCTAGAAGCTGTCGGCGTTATTTCGGGTTGGTTTGTGGGGTCGCCCGTAAGAAGCTGTCGGTCACCGGAATCGAAATCCCGTCGCCCGCTTCGGAAGGAGGTTGAAGTATGAAATCAAACTGACCCCATATTTTTTTATAGTTTAAAATGAAAGAGCATTGTACCTCAAATCCCGTATCTATATCAAGGGATAAACATAAGAATTGAGGATGAGGCTCGATCAAATAAACTAAGAAAAGTATGACGTCTGTCTGGTCTGCGAAACCTTTGTATTTCCCGACAAGTTCCCCTATTTAATATAAAGGATTAAATAGGGTTTATATTTTGTTGTGTTTGGACATGCTTCCTATAAGGGCAAGCCCCTATAGTTAATTTCATCCTAAATGACCAAAGTCACTTAAGAAGACTTTCGATAAAAATAAGGAAATATTATCTTCAAGGAATTTCAAAGTGTAGGACTCTTCAACGAAATCGGATGTAGAGGTGTGAAAGGGGATTGGTTCAAATTTGGAACATTAGAGTCCAAAGGAGGAAGAACTAGGGGATGTCATAGATCTAGAGGAGAACCTTGGTGACTTCCAACTCTTCAACAAAATTGGATGTAGAGGTGTGAAAGGGGATTGGTTCAAATTTGGAACATTTTATTGTAGAATCCGAAATCAGACATAGAGGTGTGAAAGGTGATTGGTTCAAATTTGGAACATTACGTTGTAGAATCCAAAGAAATCGGACATGGAGGTGTGCAAGGGGATTGGTTCAAATTTGGAACATTTTATTGTAGAATCCAAAGGAGACTTTTCAATGAGATCGGACAAAGAGGTGTGAAAGGGGATTGGTTCAAATTTGGAACATTTTGTTGTAGAGTCCAAAGGAGGAGGAACTAGGGGATGTCATGGATCCAGAGGAGAACCTCGATGACTTCCCAAGCTATCCTAATGCTAGGGATGTCATGGATCCAGAGGAGAATCTCAGTGACTTCCCAAGCTATCCTAATGTTTGGCTTCAAGGATGTCATGGATCCAGAGGAGAACCTCGGTGACTTCTCAAGCTATCCTAATGTTTGGCTTCCGTAGAGGTGTGGAAGGGGATTGGTTCAAATTTGGAACATTTTATTGTAGAATCCAAAGGAAGAAGAACTAGGGGTGAATGGGGATTGGTTCAAATTTGGAACATTTTATTGTAGAATCCAAAGGAAGAAGAACTAGGGGATTTCATGGATTCACAGGAGAACCTCGGTGACTTCCCAAGCTATCCTAATGTTTGGTTTCAGTTTTGAGAAGAAATATTTAAGTGTTTCATCCTGCCAATTTTTTTAGTTAGGGTTTACATTTGTGTGAAATGACCACACAAATAGTCTGGAAGATGTGAGGATTTAGGTAGTGACGAACGAAAATTAAAATTTAAGTCATTTCATTTATGTTAGAAATATTACCTACTTTCTGACATCGAACACATGTTTATATATANTCTCTAATTAGTGTAGGTAAATAAAATCCAGATTATAAAATTTTTTGAGCAGTTCTATCATTCCCAAATTGTCCTCTAAATTCAGAATCATGACATTTTTGCATAATCTCCTGAATTTCTTTATAAGACACACACCATCTTATAACTAAATCTTTACATTGTTTATACAAATGAGGATCATCCAAAAAATAAGATTTTGCATCATAAATGAATTTCTTTTCTTGTTGTTNTCGTCTTATAACAAAATCTTTACATTATTTATACAAATGCAGATCATCCAAAAAATAAGATTTTGCATCATAAATGAATTTATTGTCCTGCTGTTTTGTCAGTCCATATGGTAAAATCCATTAACAATATAATTCACAATATCAGCATTCCAAAGTTTTTCATATCCTTTTACAGCATAAAGTTGTTCATCAGGAAAAGTATCTTTAATCTCTCTCTCCAGATCAAGTATATCTTTCTATTCTAACCTCGATAGATGATCATCTATTTGATTATCATTCTCTTTCCCATCGAATACTAAAAAGTCAAACTCTTCCATCAGAAGTATCCATCTAATTAATCTTTGTTTTGCATGCTTCTTTCGCATCAAATATTTAATATCAGAATGGTCAGTATGCACAAAACATTTAGTTCCAATCAAATATGATCTAAACTTATCAAAAACATACACAATGGCTAATAANAAACATAACAAGGTATTTCCCATCCTTTTACAACATAAAGTTGTTCATCAGGAAAATTATCTTTAATCTCTCTCTCCAGATGAAGTATTTATTCCTATTCTAACCTTGATAGATGATCAACTATTTAATTATTAGTCCCTTTCCTATCGACCACTACAAAATCAAACTCTCGCATTAGAAGTATCCATCTAATTAATCTTGGTTTTGCATCCTTCTTTTACATCAAATATTTAATAGTAGAATGGTCAGTATGCACAACACATTTAGTTCCAATCAAATATGATCTAAACTTATCAAAAGCATACTCAATGGCTAATAACTCTTTTTTAGTGGTGGTATAGTTAATTTGAGCATCATTAAGAGTCTTACAAGCATAATATATGACCTTGAAAATCTTATCATATTTTTGCCATAAAATAGCTCCAATTACATAATCACTTGCATCACACATTAATTCAAAAGGTTTCTCCTAGTCCTATGAAACAATTACAGGAGCAGTGATCAATTTTTCCTTTAAAGTTTCAAAGGCTTTTAGGCAATCTTGGTTAAAGTCAAACTTTGCNCTGTCCTAAAATAGCTCCAATTGCATAATCACTAGCATCACACATTAATTCAAAAGGTTTCTCCCAATTCGGTGAAACAATTATAGGAGCAGTGATCAATTTTTCCTTTAAAGTTTCAAAGGCCTTAAGGCTATCTTGGTTAAAGTCAAACTTTGCATATTTTTCTAGAAGTTGTCATAAAGGCTTTGTAATTTTGGAAATATCTTTGATATATCGGTTGTAGAATCCAACATGTCCTAAAAATCTCCTAACTCCTCTTACAGAAGTAGGTGGAGGTAGGTTTGATATAATTTGAATTTTTGCAGGATCTACTTTCATGCTATTTTTTGAAATTTTATGTCCAAGAACAATTCCTCCTGCAACCATAAACTGACATTTCTCCCAGTTCAAAAAAAAATTAGCCTTCTTACAACGTTCGAGAACTTTCTCTAATTGATTTAGACATATTTTAAAGGAAGTTCCAAATACAAAAAAATCGTCCATAAAAACTTCAATCCCTCTTTCAATCAAATCACTGAAAATTGACATCATATATCTTTGAAATGTTGCGGGTGCGTTACATAATCCAAAAGACATTTGTTGAAAAGCGAAAGTTCCATAAGGACTAGTAAATGTTGTTTTCTCTTGATCCTCAGGGGCAATTGGTATTTGGTGATAACTGATATATCCATCTAGAGAAAAAAAAAATTTTTGCCCAACCAATCCATCTAACATCTGGTCCAAAAAGGGTGAAGGAAAATGATCCTTCCGGGTGACAGAATTTAATTTTCTATAATCTATGCAGATTCTTCATCCAGTGACTTGTCTTGTTGATATTACTCATTATGCTTATTTGTCACTACAGTTACACCTCCTTTCTTCGGAACACAGTGAAATGGACTCACCCAAGTACTATCTGAAATAGGATATATTATTCCAGCATCTAACTATTTTATGATTTCTTTCTTAACCACTTCGTTCATCATAGGATTCAATCTACTTTGAGGATCAATTCTTGGTTTATGTTGATCTTCCAATAAAATTTTATGCATACAGATTGAAGGACTGATTCCTTTAATATCAGCTAATGTCCATTAAAAGGCTTTCTTATATCTTTTTAAAGTTTTTAACAACTTTTGTTATTGCGCATCAGTTAGTTCTGAGGATACTATGAAAGGTAGTGTAGATGAATCTCCTAAGAATGCATACTTCAAATGTATATGAAGTGTTTTCAATTCTAGTTCAAGGTGTTTCTTAATAGATGAAATTAAATTGTTGTCATTTTCTGTAGGATCAAACATTTCAAATTTCCTAAACATATTTCAGTTCTTTCGTACTCACTTTCATAGAGTCATCTTGGATTTTATCCTCATCTTAATATTCCATATATTCCTTTTCAAATTTGCTTTCATATGTCTTTTTGAAATATTCATGGCTTAAATACTCATTAATATTCATTCTGAAGCATTCAATCACTTGTTCTTTTGTAGGGCATCGTATTGATTTTGCAATATTAAATATAACCTCTTGATCACTAACTCTCGTAGTTAGTTCTTCTTTCTGCACATCTATCAAAGCTCTTCCAGTGGCCAGAAATGGCCTTCCTAAAATAATAGAAATTTCTTTATCTTCCTCAATATCTAATACAATAAAGTCCACAGGAAAGATAAATTTATCAACATTTACTAAAACATCTTTATAACTCCTTTAGGATAGGTAATCGAACGATCAGCTAACTGAAGAGTTACAGTTGTAGGTGCAATATCTCCTAAGACCAACCTTCTGAAAATTGATAATGGAATAAGATTAATACTGGCTCTTAAATCACATAAAGCTTTTCCATAAAATCATTCATCAATAGCATAGGAAATGTAAAACTTCCAGGATCTTTAAGTATTTCAGGAAGCTTCTTCTGACTTATAGAGCTACACTCTTAACTGAATGCAACAGTCTCATTATCTATAAACTTCCTTTCCTTATTGAGTATATCCTTCATGAACTTCACATAGCTTGGCATTTGTTCCAAAGCTTCAACAAATTGAATGTTTATCATCAATTTCCACAAAATTTCTAAAATTTTTTAAAATTGTTTATCTCTATACTTCTACTTCAATCTTTGAGGAAATGGAGGTGGTGGTCTTTCTACAGTGATTTTCATTAGTTTAATAGGACTTTTTGACTTACAATGAAAATATTCTCCAGAATTTTCATTTTTCACCTCATCTTTTTCTATTTTAACTTCTTGTTGAACTCTTTCTTCTAATTCTTTTTCACTTCTTAATTGAATACCTTTAATTTGCTCCTTGTTCTGATCTTTGGGATTTACTTTAACATTACAAGCCAATGTTCCTAGAGTTATATTGCTAAGTACAGAGCAATACATCCGAATTGATTTTTCATGTTTCTGATTGTAGTTCCTTGACTCTGTAATTTACTTCCCATTTGCAATATCAATTCTTTCATTGATAACTTTTTCTACTTACTTTGTAAATTATTAAATCTTGGGGGGTAATAAGGTTTATAAGCTTGATTTCCTTGTTTGTTGGAGCTTCTCACGAGGTTTGCAGCATTTTTTCCTCATTGTGGATTTGCAAAATTCTAGTTAATGTTACTCCAAAAACATTTTAGATGATTCTTCCAACTAGGATTATAATAATTGGCATAAGAATTATTAGAACTATTATTTATTGCATTTAAAGTTTCATAAGAAGATTGAGATTCTATCATTTGTCCAAATGAGTTCTCCTCAAGCACAAGTGTTGTTTGAGAATAATTTATTCCATATTGATCTATCTTCTTTGATATAATGACTATTTGAGCAGCTAATATAGATATTGCATCATAATCATGAATACTGAGTAATCTTTTTGGATTTACCCTTTCTGAGGGCCATTGAAAATTATTAGTAGTCATCTCTTCGATTAATGAATATGCTTCATCGAATGGTTTTGACATTAATGATTCACCAGTAGAAACGTCAATTAACGATCTAAGAGATCCAACCAATCTATTATAAGAAGTTTGAATTATTAACCAATCTGACAACGCATGGTATGGACACTTCCTAAGGAGATCTTTAATTTTTTCCCAGGCTTCATAAATTAATTCCCCTTCAAACAGACAAAAAGATGTAATATCATTTCTAAGCTTAACAGTTTTTGAAGGTGAGAAATATTTAGATAATTTTTTTGTGATAAATCTCCCCAAGTTCTGATAGATCTGGCTGCTAATGAGTTTAGCCACATCTTAGCTTTATCCCTCAGTAAAAAAGGAAAAAGTCAAAGTCTGATAGCATCATTCGACACTTCATCATATTTAAATGTAACACACAATTCTAGAAAACTAGCAAGGTGTAAATTGGGATCTTCACTTGGTGTTCCCCCAAACTGATTGTTTCGTACAATTTAGATAATAGCAGATTTAAGCTCAAATGAATTGACAGCTACAGTAGGGTTTTGTATACTCAAATGAATTTCATCTGCTGTAGGATTAACATAATCTCATAAAGGTCTCTTATGATGTTCATTTTCATTTCCAACATTACTTAAGTTGCAAGCCATTTTGCTGGTATAATTTTTCTCTTTTTGTTGTCTTCAAATTTTTCTAACAGTTCTTTCTAATTCAGAATCGTAAGGTACAAAATTTTCAAATCTTATACTATGCATAAACAAAATAAAACAAGTCATTAAAAATAAGCAACACACTTAAATAAGAAAATGTTCAAACTAAACCATAAATACTCTTTTTTTATATGTTTTTAAAATAAAATAAAATAACTAACACTTTCCGTTACTTCTCCCGCAACGGCGCCAAAAAAATTGATGCACAGAAACTTGGGATTAAATTAACAATAAATATGCAATGTAACCCAAAAAATAATGTAACTTTAACAAAAATAATTTATCTTTAAAACTTCTTTTAAACTCCCAATTCCCTTCTATATATAACACAAGTATACACATCTTTCCAGTAATACAAAGCTCTAATGGAGTCCTAGATATTGATCCCACAGGGAAGCTGGAAATATATATAAGCTAGCTATTAATATTATATTCTTAAATTAAAATAAAAATAAAAACAAAGTAAAGTACAAAGTTTGAATTTAAACTACTAAGTGAAATACTACTAGATATGCAGATGTACAACTACAACAGTTAAGTTAAATTAGATGCTAAACTTTCAAATGTAAAATTACTGAAATAAAACAAAGGTTTTTGTTGACGAAAAGTTAAAGTATGAGAAAACAACCTTCCTCTTTACAATGAAAATATGGCTTGTGAAGAAATTGAAATCATTTGAAAAATATATTTAAAAACTGTTTTGTGTCAAATAGGAGCAATCCTATTCTCTACCCTTTTCCGAGCACTATAAAGAACATTGACTAATTCAAAGTTTGATCCCTGATTCCATGGTTAGGCTGGGAGGATACCGGCTGTCACTCCAAAACTCCCACTACTCACTAAGCTAAGGGCTAACATGCTCACATTAGTTTCTAATCAACTGAACCAAATTAGGGATTTTAATTTGTCACCTAAAAATCTTCTAATTCTACAAACAAAGTATATTTCTCTATTTATTTGAACCCAATCCCATGGATGACATACTCTCTCATGAAACCAAATGTGATTATCTTTTTGTTGTAGAAATCATATTCCCTTTTTAGAACATAAGTTTCTCAACACATTTTAACAAATTAATTGGCCAGATTAAAATGTAAATGAAGATCAGTGTTCAAATCATCACAAATTATCGACATTTAAAGCCGTAGAAAACAAAATCAATTCTACATAAAACCATTTCTTCAAAGTAGGGAGAAAGATAAAGAAGACTACTCAGAATTCATGAGAAGGATACAATAAAACATGGACTTCATATATAAAAACAAGTTTACAAACATAAGAAATAAAAAATACAACTTATCTCACAATCCTTCCCAAGAAAATCCCTATAAGTTCTCTCCAAGCCTTTCTCTCCTTTCAATCTCTCCCAATTCTCTCTTAAAAGTGTAATGAAGAAGAAATCTCTCACCTTCCCCTCTCCTCTTACAACCCTAGAAGACAATCTCCAAGCCCTTAACTTTCTCTCTCTATCTCTTAACCCTAGAAGAAAATCTCCAAGCCCTTGACTTTCTCTCTCTATCTCTTCCTCTTGCCTTTCATGCTAGAAGAAAATCTCCAATCCCTTGACTTTCTCTCTCTATTTCTCCCTCTTGGTTCTCATGCCACCTATCTTTTTTCGTCTCCCTCTTGAAGTTCTTCTCCAACTTGATTTTATTTTGGGTTGCCTCCTCTGAAAAGAATTTCAATTTCCCTCTAAAATTCAAAAGTCTAACCTTTGAATTCAAAAGATGTGCCTCTTTGATCCAACAGTCAAATCCCTTTAAATGAGAACCTTCCAAAGTGTTTAGATGCTTTGAATCACTCCACGTGGTGTTTAGAACAAGTGTCACTTCGATAATTCATGCAAAATTCGTCTTGAACTACCTTAATTTGAAAATGTTACATCTGGCGCATCATGTGCCAATCTGACGCATCATGCGCCAAACCCCAAAATTGGCTATTTTGGCTCCAAATTTTGTACCATTCGTTATTTTTGCTCCAAATGCCTAAAAATGGTATACCTGCAACAAAAACACAAAAATACCTTTCTTTAAAGTGCAATATCACCAAAAATAAGCATAAAAAGGGTACTTAAAACAGTATATTATTCTTGTGTATCAATTCTTCATTGCCAATAACATTGAAAAACACAAATTTATTGCAATAATTCAAAGCAAATAAAAAAAGAGTCCAATGCTTATCTTTACAGAAGATTCATGTCATCCTTGCAAAGTAAATAACAAAACTTACACTTCTTCCAACACTCCAAAAGCCACTAATACTCCACAAGAGACTTCACCTCTCACACACACACACCACTTTGAAGAGGCACACCTAACTTCTCTCCAAATCTCTCCTAAACTCCCCTCTCATGAGAGGCGCTAGCCCTCCTATTCTAAAGAGAAACCAAACACCTCCTTTTTCCAAATACACACCTTTTCATTCTAAAAGACACACCTCTTCACTCCAACAAACACATCTCTTCATCCAAGAGCCTTTTCAAGTGTCTATATTCATTGAAACACTCCATGGGGTGTGCAAGTTGCTTGGAATCTTCTAGAACATCACAGAATGACCCAAAATTGCCCAAATCCCTTCAAAATAATCATCTCGGATGCCTGACAGCCAGTTTTGGGTGCTTGGGTGCTAGTCTTAGGCATCTGTGCACTATTTTTGGACGCCTAGGCAAAGTCTTCTCTGTATTCTGGCACTTAGGTGCCCCTTTGCATGTAGCTTCACCGTTTCACTCTCTTTAGCTTTGTTTCGCCCTTTTTCAGGTCTGTTTCACTCCAAATTGATATACCTACAAGATAAGCATAAAAATAATCTTTCTTAAAAGTATAATTTCATTCAAAAATGTGTATAAATGTAAAGAAGATTAAGCATAGAAAGATATCAAAATGTGTCAGGTCATAATATTCTTCCTTGCTTGTTTTGGCTCCAAATTGCACCGTTTTTGCTTCATTTTCTCCAAAACTCCATTTCTTGTACCAAACCAAAAACATGCAGAATACCTTCCTTTAAAGTATAATATCATTAAAAATAAGCCTAAAATGCTTGTTTTGGCTCCAAATTGCACCGTTTTTTCTTCATTTTCTCCAAAATTCAATTTCTTGTACCAAACAAAAATATAAAAAATATCTTCCTTTAAAGTGTAATATCATTAAAAATAAGCCTAAAATGTATTTATAAAAATAGCTAATTTTTAGGTGTGTCACGAGCCACATTGGATGGGTGCAAATTTGGTTTGGTCCATGAGGGAGCTTTCTCAGTTTTAGGGGGTGTAGGGAAGCCATAGGGAGGTTTAATTGTCATCAAGATGGCAGTTAAATCTTGTTATGACAAGTTTAAGTCATTTGGCCAAAAATGGGAAGAGATCCCCCAAATCTAGGGACCCTTGGTCCATGGCACCACTAGGGTGGAATAGATGGATCTAGGCTGATTTTTAGAGTTCAAATTGTGGTTGTGGAGGCCAAAGTTGGGCTTGACCATATGGCTTGAAGTGAATTTAGGGTTTGGGTTCAACACTTGGGATTTAACTTTGACTTTGGTTTGGGCTTAGCTAGAGTTTGGATTTAGGTCAATTGATTTCTTAATTTGATGTAGAACATTTTCATGAGGTATTTGGAAGTTAATTGGGTGGAAATTGAGAGGTTATGAAGGTTAACTTGGTGAGATTTGGATTTTTGGGTAAAGTTGGTTATTTTGATTTGAATCGGATTTGGGTTAGGTTTGGCTTTGGGTTTAGGCAAATTAATGGTTCAAATTAGTCGAGGGGAGTGTTATGAAGAGTTTAGGATTCAAGATTAAGGAAATTGGATGGGTTATGAGGTTCAATTTGGTGGATTTTAAAGGCATGGTCAAATTAGGGATTTTGGCTCAAGATTGAAATTAGAGTTTGGAGATTAGTTCAATTAGGCTCCAAATTGGTGTAGATTGAGATTGGACATGTTGATGTTAATTTTGGGTTTGAAATTGAGTGAGATTGGAGTAAATTTGGTGGAAATTGGGATGGATTTGGGGAATTTGGACCTTTAGGGATAAAATTGGGATTTTTGACAAAATTGATCAATTTGGTTAAATCGAACCCAATGGGTGGTTAAGATTGTTTTAGAAAAGGTTTGGAATTATTTGGGAGAATTTAGGAATTTTTTTGGACATGAAGGGCATTTTGGTAATTTTTGCAAATTTAGTGTTATTTTAGAAATTTTAGGAATTTTGGGAAATTTAAGTAGTTTGATATGAATTTTGGAAAAAAAATTAGTAATTTAAGCAATTTTGGAAAAAAAGGGTTTTAGGGGAATTTTGGTAATTATGAAAAAGTTTATAGATAAAAAGCCAAAATTGGAGTTTTGGTGGAATTAGAATTCAATGAAAAGGCTAATCACAAAATTATCTTTTTTGGTGCCATAAGAGCAAGGTAATCTCTATTTTACATCCTGCATGTGTTGGTCCTAGCCGTCCTGGCCAAAGGCTAAGGGTTTGGGGGACCACCCACATGAGTTTCCAAAATATTGGGGAACCATGCTAAGCATGTTTGGTTTAGGATTTAGGTTGAAGGTGAAAGTGCAGGGTTCCAGTGTGTGTGTGTAAGAATGACCAAGACCACACAACCTAGGGCTAACCCTAAGAGCATACAATCATATGTGGACTCTTCTTGAGCTACCCCATGCTAGTTCCATCCTACTAGGTGCTATAGGTTAGAACCAAGCATGTGGAACTCCAAGAAGAGCAAAGAAGTGTTTAAAATTTATAATGGGGTAGAGTTTCATTACTAGTCCTCTAAGATACTCAACAAAAAAGTCCTATAGCTAGATCTTAAGCTTCTAAGGAAAAAACACTATACCTCAACAAAATTGAGGTCAACAACATTATGAAAAATCCTTACTACACTATACACTTTTTTAAGTAAAGAAATGTGAAAAATTTTTAACCTTAGGAAGAAGATGGTGAAGTTAAAAATTATTAAAGGCTATTCAGATATAGTAATACTTACATAAAAAGAAAAGAAAAGAAAGGATTGAAAATGATCCTAATGAAAAAGAAAAGCAAAATAAAAAAAAAATGAAGAGTAAAAAATGAAAAACATGTGAGGAGAAGCTTAATGAGATGCCTAATTAAAAATTGGCTTCATTTGAATTTTCTTAATGAAAAAAACTTATTTACACTTCTAAACTTAATCTTAAAAGTATTAGTCTCTTTACTAGTAGAGTTCTCATATAATTCTTTTGTTTTAATTCTTCAAAAATTTCTTAGTGTAACAAATTAGATAAACGAATAGAAAATCTAAATTCTTAACTTGATTACTGAATATTCTTATATTTTAGTTTTAATCTGAGTTATTGAAAATTTTTCTAAAAGTTTTTCTATCACATTCATGGGACAAAACTATAAGATTCTTTAAGTGAAACTCACTACCATAAGTTATTATATTTAGTTTTAATAATACAAGAGTTACTTGAGGAGAAGTAATGTTTAAATTTAAAGGAATCGACATGCCTTAAAATTACCTATTTTTATATGTGTATTTCATGCTTATTTTTAAGAATATTGTGCTTTAATGAAAGGTATTTTGTTTCTTTTTTTATTTCAACTACAAGAAATGGAGTCTAAGAGAAAAAAATCAAAAATGGGGCAAAAATGGGTCAAATGAAGCCAAAAGACAATAAAGGTGACCTGGCGCCTTGGCGCCAGGGAGTCTGGATGGCTGGCTCCTAGGCACCAGAAATTATTAGGCCAAGATACATTAAATTTCAACAAATTTCAAAAAGGTGCCTTAAGTGACTCTTAGTTATTTTCAAAGCTCTACATATATAGGATATTTCTACATGTCTAAGAGAAGAAAAAAATCATTTTTGGGTAGGCTATGCCACAATAGTGAGTTTGTTAATTGTGAGTGTTTGTTTAGTCTTGTGGAGTCAAGTTCAACCAGAAAACTTCAGAGGATTGCTTGGGGAAGAGTTTGAGATAAGTATTTGTACTTTTGTTTAAGATTTATCTTATAAACTGGTTTTAAATATACATAATATTTTGTTTTTTTTATCCGCATGATTTCTGAGTAGTTTTTCTTTCTTTCTCCTTGCAATAAGAAGTAATCTTGTGTGGAAATATAATGGTTTGAAGGATTCTTTTATTCAACAATTTGTGATGGTATATTCACTTGTTCTTCATTTACTTTACAAACTAGTCATTTGTGATGTTAAAATCCATTGTGAAACATAATGACCCGGAAGGGCTGTGATTTCACCAACTTGTGAGTATCACACTAAACCTTAGAGAAAGAGGATGCCAAATTTAAGGGGTAGTGCAAATAGATAAGGAGAAAAGTTTTGATGGGCGTATAATTAATGATTTTAGAGTGACGGGCTAGAACCTTTATTAATTAGATCTTAGTTGAGAACCTGAGTCTCTGGTAGGTCCTATAGAGAGTGCACAGTGGGTAATCTGGAAGTGAGGGGCTAGAATCTACTCAACATTACCATACAATCAGGAACTTAATTTAAGATTAGCTAATGTTTTTTTATGCACTCGAGAAAACGTAAAGAATATGTATGCTCCTATTTGTCACAATACCTTATTTTCATCTTTAAGCATTTGATTCCTACATTGATTACAATCTCTTTGCAAGAAGAAAGACTATGTATGCTCCTATTTGTCACAATACCTTATTTTCATCTTTAAGCATTTGATTCCTACATTGATTACAATCTCTTTGCAAGAAGAAAGACTTTCTATTATAATTGTACTTTTTTACACAATCTTTAATTCAGAAACTTTGCATCTACTTTTATTTTTAATTAAAAGTAGCAACTTTACTTACAAACTTCTACAAATAGTTCAATATTATTCTCCTGCAAATTTAGTTTACTGTTTAATTAGAAATATTTCTAAGTTAGCATATTAATTTCCTTATTCCTATCGGTTCGATACTGATTTTTTTAAAGAAAAATCTATATTACTTGAAACGATACGTATACTTGCATAATATCCCTAGTGTGTAAGTCATTAATCAATTTAATTACATATTTAACACTAGCTATTGCATGGTCAAGTTTTTAGCCATCATTCAAAGATTAAAATAATTGCATAATTGTGAGTCGAGTCAGCATGCACCTTCTTTATTTGAAAATTACTTTTCTAGAATTTTTAAATCTTGTCTTCTACTCTTCAAATGAGACAAACAATATGTCATGATGTATGCCTCCTCTATGTTCGAAAATTACTATTATAAAAGAGTATGCTTTAGAAAAATGGTTGTATAGATGGTGGCATAGATGGTGATAAAAATGAATATATTGAATTTTTTCCCATGCATAAAACTTATGTTGGGTCTTCTTTTTTAAAAAATCATTGTTATAAAAGAGTTATCATGTTCTAAAAAAATGGTAGCATAAATAGTGGTACAGATGGATGCATTTTTTTTTTCGTGTATCATATCTTCTACACTTTTGATGTGAAAAACAGTTGATTATGATATTTTGTGCATACTTTAATTGGAAATTATTGTTATAAAAGTATTTTCATGTATTAGAAAAACTATGATACAGATGAATTTTTTTCTCATGCATTTACCATATCTTCTGCTCCTTAAATGTCAAAACAAAAATAGATTATAATATTATGCATCTTTATTTATTTGAAAATTATTGTTATAAGTGTATTTTCATGTCTTAGAAAAATGGTGATATAGATGGATGTATTTTTTTCTCATGCATTAACTTTATCTTCTACTCATTCAATATGAGAAATAATAGATTATGATGTTATGTGCCTTCTTTATATAAATTTTTTTCCTTTTTAAGTGTTATCATTTTTTAGAAAAATGATGTTATAAATGGTGGTATAGATGGTGATACAAATGGATATATTATTTTTCTCTCATGCATTAATCATATCTTTTACTCCGATGTGAGAATAAATTGCTTATGACATTATTGACCTACTTTTATTGAAAATTATCATTCTAGAAAGGTCATCATATTATACAAAAATGATGGTATATATGGAGATACATATCGATTTATTATTTTTTATCAGGCTTTAAATTTATCTTTTTCTTCTCTCATGTTAGAAACAATTGATTATGATGTTATGCACCCATTTTGATTAAAAAATGTTAAGACAAAAATGTTATCAACTCTTAGAAAAATGGTGGTATAGAGGGTGATACATATGGATATTAATTTTTCTCATATATTAATCATAACTTTTAGTCCTCTGATGTGAGAAACAATAGAGCATGATGTTATGTGCCTTCCTTGTTTGAAAATTGATTTTCTAAAAGTGTTATCATGTATTAAAAAAATGGATGAATAAATGTTGGTATGGATAGTGGTATACATGATGTTATAGATGGATACATTATTTTTTCTCATTAATTAATGATACACCAAAAAAATATGCAATTTTATACCCATATTTTATACTTATTTTTAATGATATTGCACTTAATGGAAAATATTTTTTTATATTTTATCACAATTTGTTAATTTTTAGGACTTGGAGCAAAATAGAAGCAAAAAGAATAAAATTTGGAGTCAAAATGGAGATTTTGAAAAAAATTTCAGTGTCGACGGCGCTGTTTGACAGAGAAGACGGATTTAATTAGATGGCCATTGGCGCCGACGACGCTAGCGTTAGTGCAGTCCCTGTTTCTAGAAGATTCAACGAATTTGGACGCTTTTTGAAGAGTTTTTGGATGCAGCTATTGGAGAACCGACCATAGGCTCTATTTTGAGCCGAAATTGATCAGAAAAGAGCCCCCTTCGCACCTCTTCGTGCTCCTCCTTGCCACCTTACATCCTTCCATGCCATTCCACACCTCTAGTCATTTATTATCTTTATTGTTTTGAGTTTTTGTGGTGAGTTTAAGTGTGAATTCTTCTCTAAAAAGTGTTGGAGAGGAAGAGAAGTGAGAGAATTCTTCTTCCTACATTTCCTAAGAGAGGCTATAAAGGATTTCCTTTGAGAAAGAGTTTCAGATAAATGTTATTTATTTATTATTGTTGTATGAACTTCCTTTTATATATGAAATTTGTATTTTGTTGTATCTTTTTCATGAAGTCTGAGTAGTTCCCTTTATCTTTCTCCCTACTCTGAGATATTGTGAAATGAAGAGATAGTTTGGATGTGCCAATGTTAAAATATAAAATAAATTGTGATGGTTTCATTTATCTTTCTCCCTACTCTGAGATATGATGAAATAAAGAGATAATTTGGATGTGCCAATGTTAAAATATAAAATAAATTGTGATGGTTTTTCAACTCCGCTCTTAATTTACTTTTTGATTTAATAAATTGAATTGTTAAAACATGTTGTGAAACATATGATCCGGGAAATGGAGTATGAGTTCTACAACAGAGTGAGAATCAAATTTAAATCCATGAAGGAGTATTTCGTTCATGGAATTAAGTGCAAATAAATATGAAAATATGCATTGTTGGGTGTAGAATTGGAGATTTTTAAGGTGACAAACTAAAATTCTCAATGCGATCTTTATGTTTGATTACTAAAGCGAGAGTTAGCCTTCAGGGGAAGGGAAGTGGGAGTCAGTATCCTTCTAGCCTAGTCACGGATTTATGGACTAAACCTAAGATTAGCCAATGATTTTCTATAACACTGAATAAGGGTAGAGAATTAAAATTGCTTCTATTTGGAACAATACAAATTTAAACAATTTATCTCATCTCATTTCACCAAAAACTTAGTGTAATGGGAAAGATGTTTTTTCATATTAGAAAACTCCATCACACTAACATAGTTTAGTAGTTACTAATTTAAACTCTGCATTTAAATTTTACTAATATTTAATAATTTAGTATTGATAGTATCTCAAAAATTCAAAATTATTGACAGTAATTTTCTTTTATTTCTGTGAATTTTCTAGTTAATTTATCGTCTCAAAATTTAAACCTTCCTCGTGGGATTGATATTTGGGACTTAAATAGAAAGTTTTATATTACTTGATAAAGATACGTATACTTGCATATAATTCCTATAGTAAGTGCTTAACGTTATTATTCATAAAATAAAACATTAAATTTTTAGCACCGTTGAAAAGCGGAGTCAACTTTATAAATTTTACACAACTATATTCAACCGGTATCAAGTTTTTGGCGTCGTTGTCGGGTAAGGTAACAGTAAATTAAATAGAGTTAGTAAATTAGGAAATTTAGAGAAAAAATACAAAATTTTAAAAAATATATATATAAGATCAAAAATCTAAAAATATATATAACTATATATTTAAGAGTATTTTATAGAAATTTTTCTTTGCTTATTATACTTGTTTATGCGAAATATTTGATCTGAAGGTTTAGTACCTTACGATTCGGAATTAGAACGTATTATTAGAAAATTTTAAAAACAAAAAAAGAAGTTAAAAAATTTAACGAAATGGCGAATAACTTAGATAATCAAATAAATGAAAATCGATAAAGACTTTTAAGGGATTATGCTAATCCAACAGCAGATGAACTTCATTTAACTATTTAAAATCCTAATGTTGCTGCTCATTTGAGCATAAACCTGTTATTATCCAAATGGTATAAAATAAATAGTTTGAAGGAACACCTAATGAAGATCCAAACTTATATCTTTTGTAGTTTTCCCAAAATTTGTGCTACTTTTAAATATGATGGAGTGTCTAATGATGCTGTTAGGCTTAGAATTTTTTCTTTTTTATTAAGGGATAAAGCTAAAGCTTGGTTAAATTCATTAGCACATGAATCTATCAGAACTTGGGGAGAACTATCACAAAAATGCTTGGCTAAATATTTTCCACCCTCGAAAACCGCTAAGCTTAGAAATGATATTACATCTTTTTATCAATTTGAAGGGGAATCAATATATGAAGCTTGGAAAATATTTAAGGATCTCCTTAGAAAATGCCCACACCATGCTTTACCGGATTGGTTAATAATTCAAACTTCTTACAATTGATTAGTAGGATCACTTAGATCTATTATAGATGTTGTTGTAGGTGGATCACTAATGTCAAAACTTTTTGATGCAGCATACTCTTTAATAGAAGAAATGGCTATTAATAATTTTTAATGGCCCTCTAAACGGGTAAATCCTAAGAGAGTAGCTAGTATTCATGACTATGATGTAATGTCTATTTTAGCATATCAAATTGCTGCTATATCGAAAAAGATTGATCAAATTGGAGTGAACTATTCTCAAATACCACCAGTACTAGAGGAGAAATTTCTAGGGCAGATAATTGTTACTCAATCATCTTATTAAACTTTAAATGTTATAAATAATCGAAATAACAATCCCTATTCTAACTATTACAACCTGGATGAAAAAATCACCCTAATTTTAGTTGGAATAATTATAACAATTTAATAAACCCCTTAGAAAATTTAAATAATCAAGGAAATCCTAATTATCGATCAAATTATCCTCCCAGATTTAACTCTAACCCTAACCCATAAGTTAAGAAAAAGAAGTTGACGATGGAAGAAGTAATGTTGAATATGGGAAATCAAATACAAAATCAAGGGGCTGTTATTAGAAATATTGAAAATCAATTTGGACATATTGCTACTGCACTTAGTAACAAACCTTTAGGAAATCTTTCAAGTACTGTGGAAGTTAATCATAAAGATCAAAATAAGGAGCAAATTAAAGCTATTCAATTACAAAGTGAAAAAGAAGTTGAAATAAGAATCCAAAGAGAAATTGAAGTTGATGAGGCGAAGGAAGAAATGAAAAGTCACCATAATGAAAATGAGCAAACACAAGTTCCCTTAGGAAAACCATTACCTCCATTTCCTCAATGATTAAAGAAGAAGAATAAAGACAAACAATTTACAAAATTTTTGGAAATCCTTAAAAAGTTAATGATAAACATTCATTTCATTGAAGCTTTGGAACAAATGCCAAGTTATGTGAAATTTTTTAAAGATGTGCTAAACAAGAAAGAATGTTTGCAGATCATGAGACTGTTGTACTTCCTGAAGAGTGTAGTGCTATTATTCAGAAAAAGCTTTCTGAAAAGTTAAAAGATCCTGGTAATTTTACTATACCTTGTGGAATTAGTGAAAAGTTTTATGGAAAAGCCTCATGTGATTTTGGAGCGAGTATCAATCTTATGCCTCTACCAATTTTAAATATTTAGATTTACGAGAGATTTCCCTACTACTGTAACTCTTCAGTTAGTTGATCGATCAATAAACTATCCTCAAGGAGTTATAGAAGATGTATTAGTAAAAGTGGATAAATTTATCTTTCCTATTGACTTTATAATTTTAGATATGGAGGACGATAAAGAAATTCATATTATATTGGGGAGATCATTTCTTGAACAGGGAGAGCTGTGATAGATGTGCAAAAAAGAGAATTAATAATGAGAGTTAATGATCAAGCATTTAGAGAGCTGTGATAGATGTGTAAAAAGGAGAATTAATAATGAGAGTTAATGATCAAGAAGTAACATTTAATAAACAAAAGCTATGAAATGCAATAGAAAAAGACAATGAATGTCTTCGGATGGAAGTTACTGATTATTTGAGTAATGAGCAATTTAAGAAAGAATTTGAAGAAAAATTAAGGCAAGAAGATTTTAGTGAGAATGAGAATGAAATAAAAGAAGAAAATTTAGATTATATTCAGGATAAATTTGAAACTTCAGATTTTTTGTAAAATGATAATAAAAATCTTATTCCTTCATGTATTAACCACCTTAACTTGAACTAAAAGTATTACCTGTCCATTTAAAATATGTGTTTTTAGGAGATTCATCTACATTGCCTATTATTGTATCTTTTGAGTTAACTAAAATTCAAGAACAATAATTAATAGAAATGTTGAAAAGATATAAAAAGTCTTTTGGATGGACTTTAGCAGATATTAAAAGAATTAGTCCTTCAATTTGTATGCACAAAATTCTATTAAATGATTAATATGAACCTAAAGCAGATCCTTAGAGGAGATTTAAACCCAATAATGAAAGAAGTTTTCAAAAAAGAAATCTAAAAATGGTTAGATTCTGGAATTATATATCCTATTTCAGACAGTTCTTGGGTGAGCCCAATTCATTGTATTCCTAAGAAAGTAGGAGTGCCCATTGAAGTAAATGAGAAAAAATGAGTTAGTTCCAATACGACAAGTTACTAGTTGGCGAATTTGTATAAACTATAAAAAATTAAACATGACCACCGAAAAAGATCACTTTCCTTTACCCTTTCTAGACCAAATGTTGGATAGATTGGCTCGAAATAAATATTACTACCTTTTAGATGGATATACCTGTTATCATCAAATTTCAATTGCTCCTGAGGATCAAGAGAAGACAACATTAACAAGCTCTTATGGAACATTTGCTTTTCGTAGAATGTCTTTTGAACTATACAATGCACCTGCGACATTTCAGAGGTGTATGATGTCAATATTTAGTAATTTGATTGAACATGGAATGGAAGTATTTATGGATGATTTCTTTGTGTTCAGAAATTTGTTTGAATTTTTTTAAAATTATATAGAAAGAGTTATGGAATTATGTGAAAAAATCAACTGAGTGCTAAATTGGGAAAAATGTCAATTTATGGTTGCAGGAGGAATTGTACTTAAGCATAAAATTTTTGAAAATGACATGGAAGTACATTCTGCAAAAGTTCAAGTTATTGAAAAATTACCACCTTCTACTATGGTTAGAAGGGTAAGAAGTTTTCTAAGATATGCTGGTTTCTATAGGCGTTACATAAAAAAATTTTCAAAAATAACTAAGCCATTATGCCAACTTTTAAAAAAAGTTACAAAATTTGATTTTAATGAGGAATGCATAAAAGTATTTGAATTATTGAAAGAAAAATTAATCACTACACCTATAATAGCCCCACTTGATTGGGAGAAACCATTTGAAATATTGTGTGATGCTAGTGATTAAGCTATTGAAGTTGTTTTAGAACAAAGGAACAAAATAATTTTTAAAGTAATATATTATGATAGCAAAACTCTAAATGATGCTCAAATTAATTACACTACTACTTAAAGAGAGTTATTAGTTATTGTCTGTCTTTCATAAATTTAGACCTTACTTGATTGGAACCAAATGTATAGTGCATTTAGATCATTCTGCTATCAAATACTTAATGCAAAAGAAGGATGCTAAATCAAGAATGATTAGATGGATACTTCTATTGCAAGAGTTTGATTTTATTGTAGTTGATAGAAAGGGAAATGATAATCAATTGACTAGTCTAAAAAAATATTAACTAATTTTGTAAATGAAATTTTAGAAAATTTTTCTAATGAACAAATATAAAGTATTGATGAAATGAATATACCGTGGTATGCTGATGTCGACGCTATTTTGTGTTGGAGATGCGAGAAAGAAGCTGTCGGTCACTGAAATTGAAATCCCGTTGCCCGCTTCGGAAGGACGTTTTAATTTACATATATATATATATATANCGAAGGATAAACATAAGACTTGAGGATGAGGCTCGATCAAATAAACTAAGGGATATATGATCCGTTTGGTCTGCGAAACCTTTGTATTTGCCGACAAGTTCCTTGTTTAATATAAAGAATTAAATAGGGTTTATATTAAGCTGGGTTCGGACATGCTTCCTATCAGGGCAAGCCCCTATAGTTAATTACATCTTAAATGACCAAAGTCACTTAAGAAAGCTCTTAATAAAAATCAGGAAATATTATCTTCAAGTAGTTCAAAATGATAGAACTTTTAAATGAGATTAGACATAGAGGTGTGAAAGGGGCTTAGTTCAAATTTGGAACATTTTGTTGTAGAGTCCAAAGGAGTAAGAACTAGAGGATGTCATGGATCCAGAGGGGAACCTCTGTGACTTCCCAAGATATCCTAATATTTGGTTTCAATTTTGAGGAGAAATATTTAGGTGTCTCATCCTGCCAATTTTATTAGTTAGGGGTTACATTCGTGTGAAACTATCACACAAATAGCATGGAAGATGTGAGGGTTTAGGTCATGACAGACGACAACCTCAGAATCCTAAGACGAGTTAGGGCTTATATTGTATAGCAGGGCTATACAAAAGACAACCTTGGAGTCCTAAGACGAGTTAGGGCTTATATTGTATAGCAGGGCTATGCAAAGGCCTAGGATAAGGTGACGATTTATGTTGCTTAAGCAGGAAACCTCAAAGTCTTATTGTTTTTTTGTTTAAATCAAAGGAAGGAAAATTAGTTTAGCTAGGGAAGACAGGTTTTGCTATTAAAGATAGTCGTGCTGCCCATCATGCTAGCTCCAAGCTCCTTGCCGCGACGAGTTTGAGTTTTCTAGTGTGTCAAGTTATAATGTCAAATCAGGTGGCCCTATGGTTGAAGTTCTTTAAATTTTATGGGGGCATAATAAAGTTTATTAGAGCGACACCGGTTAGGACCCTACGGTTCCCTCGTTCAGGTACCACTATTTTCTATTGGATTCACTTAGTTCAAATGAACTTACTAAACTCAACTTAATGAGTTCAATTTCATTTAGACCGTGGGAAGACTCGTTAGCAACCGTAGGTTATCTCCTCCAAGGGATTCCCGACCATCCGATAGAGACGTTTTAATTTAGTTGAAGTTGTAGTTTTGTGTAATGTTTGTGATTAAATTTTAAATTGTTTTATATTTTGAATGTTGTGGGGGTGAATTTTATCTAAGTTTTAGTTTTGGTTTTGGTTTTCTGTCTATCCTGATAGTTTTAGTTTTCATGTAGGGTGACATCATTATTTAGCATTCAATTTTGCAGGTATAAAAGCACAGTATGAAAGTACAAGAAAGATAATACTGAAAACTGTAAAAGCTTACCTGACTAGTCTTCTCGTTCCACCGCCTGAAACTCAAAAGGCATGTTAAGACAGTTTATATGAGACAGGGAAGTAAAATTTTGTCGACCTATCTAACCTTAGGTCATATCTTGGTGGGTCCTTAGGAGTTTAATTAAGGATGATGTTGTCAAGCAAAATATATTAAGTTTAGTAGATCTCCGGGGTATCCAACAGATTTAGAGAAAGAAGCAAGTCCGTGCTACTCTCTCCCTGGCTAGTGGAAAATCTCGAGTTCTTTTAAACTTATTATATTGCTTAATAATTCAACCTGTAAATACCCTTGGTGCTCTGTGAACATTGAAGTCTCAATTATCCCTAAGAGTAATGTAATTATCATTTGCAATTTAATTTTGAAAATTATGTGGGTGAAGACCCTTAAGGAGGCAAGTTGGTGTTATTGGAACATTTAACCAATTTTTTATTATAATTGGGCTTGTAGTGTTTGAAAGATGTCTTAATTTTAAATGATATTTACTTTTCTAATCCTCATTTAAATGAAACTTCATTTAACCTAAGTCACTACTAAGTCCTTAAGACCTAGGTGTGTGCCTTAATTAGTTTTGAAAAGATCAAGCTTTAGGTGGTCATAATTCATGATTTGAATTTTATTTGAAAATCAAAATAGGGGTGATAAATTGATTAGTTATTGACTTCAAAAGTCATACCCTTAAATATAGGATCATTTAATTTTAATAAACTTCCAAATTTTAATAATTTAGAAATTTATTAACTTATCTTTTTCAATTAAAAGGTTGGTTTCTACCAATTAACCCCTTGTGTTTCAAACCTCAAATAAATTGATTAAGATCAGAGGTTACCCATCTATCAATTAACCCCTTGTGTTTCAAACATCCCAAAAAATTGATTAAGATCAGAGGTTGCCCATTTCCCTCCTTGAATTAAGTCTAAATGTTAATTAAGGCTTAAGATAAGTGGTTACCCATTTCCATCTTTGAGTTAAGCTTAAATGTTAATTAAGGCTAAATCTCCAAAATTACATATTTTCCCTTAAGGCTCTAACACCTCATAATTTGTTAAATTCAATTTAAATGACTTTGAAATTTTTATCCTACTTCATTTATAGGTCAATTAAGACATCAGAGGAGAAAATGTGATTTTTCAAAATTTAATTTAATTTATATAATTAATTTCATGCAAAAATAGGATTTTCTAAAGAAAATTCTTAACTCTACCAAGGTAAATTCTAATCCTCTAAAACTTTTACTGGAGGTAGAACTAGACTAGGGAAGTCTTTGGACCAAATTTCATGATTTTTTGAATTTTATTTGATTTTAAGAATTATTTTAATTTCTCGGGTATTTATTAAATATAAAATATTTGCAATAGAGAAAATTAAGTTTAATAGTTTTGAAAAATCCTTCTAAGATCAAGGAACTCAAAGGAGAAGATTTGATATTTTTCTGAGTTTAATTTGATTTATTGGAATTATTCCTAATGAAAACCCATTTTTGGCCTTTAAAAATCATTTTTTAGCTTTAAAATTTAATATCTTCATTTAAAAAACTAGGAAAAATAATCTAATTGTTCCTAAGTGCTTAGGAAACAATTTAGAATATTTCCATGAATTTTATTATTTTTGGTTTTTTATGAATTTTAACTATTTAAATATTTAAAATAGGCTAAAAATAAAGTTTTTTAGAAAATACCCCTACTCTTAGAGAACTCAAAAATAAGTTTTTATAAATTTTTTAGTTATATTTTGATTTTTAAAAATCATTTAAGTGCCAAAAATGTTATTTATCTTTAAAAATCAACTTAAGTTACCAAATGAACTCAAAATATTTTGAAATTTTTATGGTGAGTTTTTTGGATCATAAATAACAGTGGAGATCAAAAATCAAGTCATTTAAATGTTTATATCTTTTAAAATTAATTTTCTTAAAGATTTAGAGTTTATGAAAATTAAGTATATTTTAAATGACTTGACCCATGAAATTATTGTCAAAAGCTCCTCTGGTCATGGTGGATCTTCCAAAATTTTCTTGGAATTTTCTAATCAACATGCTAATTATCATGATTAGTTTATGTAAATAGAAGACACAAACTTGAAAAATATGGATCTATGTCTAGGAACCTTCTCTAACTTTGGAAAAATTAGAGGATGTTTCCTAAGATAGAGACAACAACATGCTAAAATTTTAAGCCATGATAATGTTCCTACTCGCATGGAGAATTAAAACATTTAAATAAATGTTTAATTAATTAAAAATAAAATATGCATCAAATTGACTTAAAATTATTTCCACATTATTTTCCTCTGTTCACTGAGCAAGACGGTATTTTTATTTTATTTTGGTGATTTTTCTACACCAAGATATGAATTTTTTAAGTTAGGGGTATTTAAATAAATAGGGAAAATCCTTATTTATTTATTCAAACAGCGCGTGCTGACTAGATCCTAGGCAGCTCCGAAGGCACGCGTGGCGTGCTCTGGTTGGATGCTGTCATCCACGTAGCTGCTGACTCGGCCCGTGGTTTATGTTCCAAAGCACTGTTCAGCTTGATCTCCTCCATCCATTTGATACACACTTGATCAAACGACTCCCCGTCATCGTCCCCGATAGAGTGATCCCGTGACTGTCCACACTAAAACCATAAGATCTCGACCTAGACTTAACCAAATCACTTCAGGTTTGATCCTATGGACTCGTTTAAGTGACACGAACACATCCATATGGTAATCATGAATTTAAATTAAGCCTAATTAAATGGAGAATCAAAATTGGCTCGGGAGGAAGAGAAGTTCTATACCTTTGCTCTAAGAAGTGAAGCTTTGATCAAAGGGTCTCGACATGTTTTTATGATCCAAAGAGGCTAGGGATTGAGTTTCTGGTCTTGGTGTGAGGCCTAGATATGATTTCAATCACGGTCGGATTTGGGTGTTGGTTTAGAGCTATTGTAGAGGCTATTTCACAGGCGGATTTTATGGGGCTTTGGCTTCTTTATCGGTTGTGAAGGTGTGGGCACAAGTAATTGAAGTTTGGTGGACTATGGAAGTGTAATGAGCTCTATCCTGGTTTTTGGTAGAGGTTTGAGCTCAAAATTGAGCTTCCATAGTGGAATTCAGTGGGGGAAGAGGGTTGGATTGTACTAAGGGGATCTTAGAGAAGCTCTGTGAGAAGTTTGGGTGTTCTCTCTAACAAATTTTCAGCACACCTCCCATGGCCGTGGAGGTGAGTTCTTAAAAAAATGGCCATGGGGTGGCTCTCAGGGCAATGTTGTGCTTAGGTGGAGGGCAGAGGAGCTCTACAATTTGGTTTGGCTGAGCTGGCCTCTAGGATTAATTTGGGTGAAGTTCCATGGGGGTGGCTCTCGGTTTTGAGCTTCTCCAGCAACTAGGCCAGCCGGCCATGGCAGGGGGAGGTGGCTAGGTGCTCAGGGCAACCCGGGGAATCTGTCAAAGCAACTTAATGAAATGAGGTTGAGTTTTGGTAAGGGTATTTTAAGCATGTCTATTTTTGGAAATAAAATCCCTTAATTTGGGGGACTTTTGTTCCATGGCTTAGTTTAGGTGGTTAGATGGATTTTTTCTCAGTCTTATGGTCTAACCAATGGCTGAGGTGGAGTTAATTTCGTGACTTTGGGGTAGTTATGAAATCTTTAATGCATAGGTTCAATGTGGGTTCAAGTGATCAAAGTTTGGGTTTGGGCTAGGTTAGCCCAGTCAATTGGCCTAATTGATTGATCAACATTGTGTAGATGATTGTTATGAATATTTTTGGTGAAGGGTTGAAGTGATTTTGAGTTCAATTGGTAAGTCAAGTTGAGGGATTTTTGGAATTTGGTCAATTTTGTGTATGTTGGGTGAGACATGGGTCTACTTTTGGCTAGCCTTGGGCTAAGTCCAAATTTATTGGTTCAAATGATCAAGGGAGATGTTGTTAAGATTTTTTATGAAGGGATATAGTGGAAATGTTGGGGCTAAGGCCCTCAATTTGGTGAGATTTTGAGACATGGCCAATTTGGGGCCAATTTGGGGCTTTTTGGACTTAGGTTGAAATCAAATGAATTTGAGGTCACACCAAGGTCAATTGAAGGTCAATTTTGATGTATGGGGATGTTATGAAGGTTTTTTAACACAAATTGTGGCCAATTGAGTGGGCTATGGGTTCAATTTGGTGGAACCAAGTCTTAGGGCCAAAATTGGGTTTTTGGTTTAAATCAAAATTGGGTTCAAATCATGGACCAATTGAGCTTGAGTTTAATCTAGATTGGTCATATCAAGGGTGAATTTGAGTTTAGAATTGAAATTGGGGTAAATTGAGACCAATTGGCTAGACATTTGAGGTAATTTGGGGAAAATATGGGCCTTTAAAGGGCAATTTGGGAGTTTTGATAAAAAATGGTTAAATTGGCCAAATTGGGTCATGTGATAGTTGAGAAAAATGAAATTAGAAATATTTGAGAGACTTTAGGATTTTTTGGAATTTTTGGAATTTTGGGCTAAAGAGGGGTATTTTGGTGATTTGGCCAATTTGGGTGTTTTCCAAGTGTTTGAGATGATTTTTGAGTCAAGTTGGGCATTTTGGCTAGATTTGGAGATTTTGACCAAATTTGGGATCCCAAGAGTATCTAGGTAATTTGGGGGAATTTATGGGCAAAAGTGTAGGTTGTGTATCTTGGTAGAGTTGGAGTGCCAACCACCATCAATAAGCCATGGACCAATGGAAACCTCA
>JXCR01122148.1:11069-26222 GCA_002079205.1 Phalaenopsis hybrid cultivar
ATATATATATATATATATATAGTTCTTGGTAATAATAAAAATAACAGGTATCAAAGATCGTAATTTATTGCCACAAATGCAATAGTTAGGATGTAGTTAGAGACTACAGTATCGTTAGTTGGCCACAGAAAAAACAGTTGAAGATTTTAATAACATTAGTTTGTCGTAGAGGTCATAGTTGAAATTTGTAGTGATAGTTGGTCTCATAACCGTAGTTGATCAAATGGTTTGTGGTTGGTAAATGCAATAATATATGTTGGCCACATAGGTCATTATGGGTTGCTGCATTATTAATTGACCACATAGGTCATAGTTGGTAGTTAAAAGAGAGTCAGTTGGTCACAGAGGCATAGTGGGAAGTTGATGAAGTAACTAACCACATAGAACATAGTTGATCATATAGGTTGTGGTTGGTAACTGCAATAACATTAATTGACCACAGAGACTATAATGAGAAGTTACAATAGTAATTAGCCACATAAGTTATCATTGGTAGCTGTAAAGCGTCAGTTGGTCACATTGGCCATAATCGAAATTTGCATAAGTAACTAGCCACAGAGGGCACAAATGATGGTAGCAATATCATCAGTTGGCCACAAAGGTAGTAGTGAGAAGCTGCATGAGAAATTTGTCACATAAGTCGTAGTGGAAAGCTAAATTGATAACTGGCCACATAAAATTATAGTGGGTCGTTGCATTGATAATAGTTGACCACATAGGTCATATTGAGAAGCTTCAGTGGTAAGTAATCACATAGACCATATTCAAAAGTTACATTAGCAACATGCCATATAGACCATAATGGGTAAATATAGTTATATCAGTTGACCGCATAGTTCTTAATGGGAAGTTAGAATAGTAATTAATCACATAGATCGTAGTTGGCCACAAAAGTTGCAATGCAAGGTTGTAATGTTAATATTTATCAGCATAAGCTGTTAGGAAAGCTACAGTGGTAATTATCCACATAGTTTTTAGTGGGTCACTACTAGAGTGTTAGTTCACCACACAAGCCGATGTTAGTAAAATACTGGTTGGTGACTTCTCTTGGGTTTTGTTATTTTATGCTAGAGAAAACCTTTGTCGGTTTATAACATAAAAAAATATTCATGATTCAGGAGAAAACTGTTTTATTTTGAATACAAATTATAAACAATTATTGGCAGGAGTCATCGTCGGGTCTTCAATTTAAGATTATTATTAAATCGTATACGGGATACTTCGTTACATCATTTTTGGGACGCTTTGTTATCCCATATTCGGGCTACTTTGTTACAATGTATTCGAGATACTTCATTATCCCATATTCAATATTCCTCACAACCTCATATTAGGGATACGTCATTACACCATACTCGAGATACTTTGTGACATCATATTCAGGAGGATACTTCGTTACACTATATTCATGATACTTCTGAGATACTTCTTAAGCAAACAGAGTTCTTTAACAACGACAAGCAAGGGGTGGTTGACAGTGGTCCAAGGTGATATGTCGATGATGGTTGACTGTGGTCGGTGGCTAGGAAGACGAAAAGTTATTTTTAGTTCTTCGGTCTAGAACAACACTGAAATTTGACTCCCCCTCCTCCCCCTCAAGTGAAGAGAGAGGGTTTATTTATCAGCTCCATGGGAAGGGCATGATCATTTTTTGAGTAATAAATTTTGTAATCACCTGATCGAACAATCCACACTTATTCCTCTTGATCAAATGTGATTTTTTTTTATCATTTAATAGCCTAAAAGATCTTAGAATCTAGTGATCATTGTCTCATTGGAGTTCTTTCATTGAGACACTCGATTTGACTACATGTATGCCAGACCTCCAATTAACTACACATGCCTCCAAATATGATTCAATTGCTTGATTTTGAGCTTCATAAGACTCCAATTGAAACAATTTTATTGTCATTAGGTTTGTCTTGTCTAGAAAGCCAATTTGACTAAAAGTTTGCTAAAATTGGAGCTAAACATTATTTTTAACTTGAATTGGAATGGTTATGCTAAAAAAAAATACCTCGAAATTTACATCAAATGATGAAATTTTGTGATGATATGCTAATCTTTAACAATAAGTAATCAAATATATAAACACGAAATAATAATGTTATTTAAGATTGAAAATTATATAAATAATTATGATATCATCTTAAATAAAGATAATAGATAAAAATAAAAAAAATTATGAAAAATATTAATTGCAATTAAATATAATAAATAATCAAATGTTAACAAAAACTACATAAATATGATCATCCATAAATTCTTTAAATTTAATATAAAGGAATAAATATTAGTTATTTGATATAATACAAACAGCTGAAATATAACATTTTACTGTTTATTTTGTTTTATTATAAAATTTATATCTAATTTTAAAAAAGAATTTTTTTTTATAATTTTGTTATCATTTTTAAATTACATATATATATATATGATAGGCCTCTCATCATGTGTTCATGTGCAACCCATGTCGGATGTTGTGCACATAATTATAACAAACTGTCGGTGCATTATAGCTTCCAATTCAATTAGCCATAAACCTTAAAATTAGTATACATATTTTCTCTTACATTCATTTAATTTATATCATTTTTAACAGCCATATTAAATAAATCAGAATTTTAAAATTATTTTATAAATATCCTTTCTTATAAAATAGACAGAGACCGTATAAATAAGGAGATTGGAGCGCCACGTCTGCAACCTATACGGCAAATCCACTGCATATTAATCCACCAATGTGCATTACTTTAGTTATGATATTAAATTATAAAAAAAATTTATTTCAATATATTTAAGACAATTTCAATATCCAGTTGAATGTTAACTTTCATTTCCTTCGTTTTTCATAATTTTAAAAATAATCAATAAGATTATAAAATATAAATATTAAAATAATGAGTTGTTTTTTTAAAATGAAATGTATCTCTTCATTTCATCTATAAGTTTAGAACATAAGAGTATTGTACATATGTAAATATACAATTTTAGGTGTGGATGTATAAGAGACGATGTTTTTTTCAGGGAGGGCAAACTGCCCACTTTTACCCAAAGTGGAAGGGGTTAGAGCAACGAAGGACAAAGCGATATTTCAATAGAGGCCAAATTTGATATTTGAGGAGGGGAAAAAGACTACATTGTCTTCTATATAAGCAGAAATCTAAATTCGAGAGAGAGCAAGGACAAAACTATATTTCAACGAGGGTAAAGTTGATATTTTAGAAAAGTCAAAAGATCAAATTGTTGTTCTATATAAGTAAAAATCTGAATTTAAGTGGGATAATTACTTTTTTTGGATCTGTCCACCCCTAAATATATAAATACATAAGAATTATGCATTGGATATTTTAATTTCCCTAAAATAATAATTAAAAAGTCAGAAATTATAAATTTAAATTTTCCTATATATATATATATATATATATATATATCTGTGTGTGTACACGCGCACATATCCTAGAATGACAATAATCAATACATTATTCTCTTTTGCAAGTATGAATGGGCGTCTTGATAAAGTAATTTTATGAAATATGAGCACTCTCAACGTAAAATCAAGCTTTTCTTTCAGGATTTGGTCAGCATTCAACAGTTCTGACTAGAATCATTTTTCTCCCATTGATTCTACAAGTTGACTCGACCATCAAAAGTTTAAACTTCGATAGTTATAACTTTATTGAATTCGACTCAATAAGTGGCTTGTGAACTGAGCTCGATGACCTTACAAACTAAGCTGNGAACAAAAAAATTTTATTTATGTTCGTCTCGTTTACTTATCGAACAAATAGAACACGAACTCATTGACGAACCGATCACGAACTGTTCGCGAACAATGAGTTTTTTTTACGGCGCTAATTGTAGCTTCCAATTCAATTAGCCATAAACCTTAAAATTAGTACACATATTTTTTCTTACATTCATTTAGTTTATTCATTTTTAACAGCCATATTAAATAAATCAGAATTTTAAAATTATTTTATAAATATCCTTTCTTATAAAATAGTCAGAGAACGTAAAAATATGGAGATTTGAGCGCCACGTCGGCAACCTATACGGCAAATCCACTTCATATTAATCCACCAATGTGCATTACTTTAGTTATGATATTAAATTATAAAAAAATTATTTCAATATATTTAAGACAATTTCAATATCCAGTTGAATATTAACTTTCATTTCATTCGTTTTTCATAATTTAAAAAATAATCAATAAGATTATGAAATATAAATATTAAAATAATGAGATGTTTTTTTTAATATGGAATATATCTCTTCATTTCATCTATAAGTTTAGAACATAAGAGTATTATACATATGTAAATATACAATTTTAGGTGTGGATGTATAAGAGACGAGACCGGTTACTTTTTCTAGGGAGGGCAAACTCTCCACTTTTAGTAGGGATGAATTTGATATTTTAGAAAAGACAAAAGACAAAATTGTTGTTCTATATAAGTAAAAATATGAATTTAAGTAGGGTAATTACTCTTTTTGGATCCTACCTATGTCCACTACTAAATATATAAATACATAAAAATTATGCATTGGATATTTAATTTCCCTAAAATAATAATTAAAAAATCAGAAATTATAAATTAAAATTTTCCTATACACACACACACACTCACATGCAGGTGTGTGTGTGGGTGTGGGTGTGTGGGTGTGGGTGTGTGTGTGTGTGTGTACACATGCACATGCAGGCGTTAGTGAGTCCCCTGTATCCTCGAATGACAATAGTCAATACATTATTCTCTTTTGCAAGTATGAATAGGCACCTTGATAAAGTAATTTTATGAAATATGAGCACTCTCAACGTAAAATCAAGCTTTTCTTTCAGGATTTGGTCAGCATTCAACAGGTCTAACTAATTCGGTCAGCATTTTTCTCCCATTGATTCTACAAGTTGACACGACCACCAAAAGTTCGAACTTTGATCGTTATAACTTTATTGAATTCGACTCAATAAGTGGCTTGTGAACTGAGCTCGATGACCTTACAAACTAAGCTGAAGCAAGCCCCCGGGCTTGTTTAAAAAAAATATTAATATAAAATATATTCAAAATATATTAAATTTAAAGACTATCTTTAAAGTATTAATAATATTTAAAAAATAATAATTTGTATTTTATAATAAGTAAACATTTTATTATTTCACTTCTGAATTTGTCATTCTATTATGACAATATCTTAAATTAATATTATTTTCCCTCTTTTATAATAAACAAGCTTGATTGTGAGCCAGCTTGAAATCATAAACTTAAGCTCAAGCACTATAAAATTAATTAAGCTCAAGCTCAAACCGAGTGTTGCTAGAGCTTGAATAAACTCAATTACTCCCTTAAACCTAAACCTATTGGACGATGCTTTGGTCAAATGGAAAATTCAAATCTTGTTAAATGAAAAAAAGGTCATGATCATGATCACTAAATGTACGTTTTATCTGGGATAATTACATATAGGCCTCCCGAAACATTGATATTCACAAACTAATAACCATTGTGACTTTTTTGAAATGTATTCAAGAGTGCCATGACCAAAATGTTGAGAATGTGCTAAAAATGAAAACTATGGGTTGGGAGTTTTTCCATGAATTTTAATATTTGAATGAGAGCTTGTAAAATAGATGAAAGAGGGTGGTTGATTTTTGTTATTTCAACCATTTCATGATATGGTATTCGATTCTTATGTATTTACAAATCCCATACATAAACTTTAATTAGGCAGATGTCATTTTACCTATATATGAAAAGGCATACTTTAGTTTATTTTTCATTAAAATAGTGATATTTTTTCATGTGAAATGAAAGATGTAGTTGGTAGAAATATAAAAAGTAAACTTTAGATTTTCATGCATAGGCTTTGCTATTGTTTTAAATATATATATATATATATATATATATAGTCTCTAACGGAGTCATTAGTTAATGCTGACGCCCACCATTGATCAACATTAATACTCATTATTGACAAATGATGATGCTAATTGCTAGCTACCAACTAATGGGAGAATGGGGATGCTCGACATGAATTAATGTTAATGCTTATGATGACCATTGCCTAAGGGAATTCATTATTGATGTATGACACCGACCCTTTCAATTTTATGGTCTAAAAGTGATTTGAGTCCATCTGCTTAACGTCACCTAATCTCTACATTCTTCATTAATTAGCATATGATAAATACCAGGCTTCAATGGTCTACATTATTCAATTTTCGAGATGTGATGCCCAACCCTTTGATAGTTAATCTTCTGTTCATAAAGTGAAGGACTGAGTAGATAGCCAATCNATCATCAAATTACTATAAATTTCGAACATCTATCAAACACCAACGTCAACCATCAATGTATGAATAACATTAAGAGTTACTACTCTCTTTTATTATAAAGAGAATGACACGATAAACTATTGATTATTGCTTTATGCCCAGTGTTTATAGTCAACATCGTTCAATCTTTGAAATTATTTGATGCATATTAATCATCAATGCATGACACCATATTGTTTGGTCATCTCTCGGTCTATATGGTGAACGACCTAATAAACTGTTGACCATCTCTCTTTGCTTGATGTACCAAGCAATCATCATCCAATGTCTTCTAATATTTCACATCTATTAACATCTAGCATATATCTTTATGGTTGTCAATCTCCTTCTTATCAAAAAAATGTTCGAGTAAATAGTGATCATCATGGACTTTAATGCCCTCAATTGTTTGTTGTCCACAAATGTTCAATATTAACAAGCTACCAATGTCAGGCTTCTCACATTAGCCGCTCTCTAATTAGGATCATGACTTCAAAGTTCATTAATCGTTGCCTAATGTCTAACATTCACGATCTGTCATCACTCTTTTTTTTTATATGACTGGCACTTAATATCTTTTGAATGCTGCATTTGTAGTTCACTTTTCATTCACTTTGTTCTCTCACTTATAAGAACAATAGTTAGGAGTTCCTCACAATCACTTAATGACAAAAAAATCATTTAATGACTCTCACTTCCACCATTTAACATAACTTTCATGGTCCATATTCCTTAATATATTGATATCTTATTTGATCATTGAGAGTGATACTTGATGGCACATCCACTCAAAATAATATTTATAGTCTCTCAGGGAGGGAAAAAAATTGCGTACATAAGACGTACGCAGAGCTGCGTACGTCTGTAACCTGCAAACATGTTACAGGGAGGATTTCGGGAGGTTATAACCGCGTTATACCCCCTGTAACCTACCTGTATATCAAAACATAAGCGCAGAACTTACTAGAAGGTACAGGTAGGTTACAGGGAGGTTACAGAGGGTATAACGCGGTTATAATGTTCTAAAATTCTTCCTATAACCTGTTTGCAGGTTACAGACATACACAGCTCTCCGTACGTCTTATGTACGCAATTTTTTTCCCTCAGGGAGGCATATTGTCCGTTTATAACTCATTAATTTTCTGGCAGGCCGGTTTTTAATCAACAATAAATCGATTTTTTAGTGCACCGTTTTAGTTTGTTTGACAGGCTCCTAAGAATTCCATGGCTAAGGAAGAGATTCCAAATGAAGAGATAAAGCTTAGAACTGATTCTAATTTAATATTACATTTCTTCAATATCAAAAATATAATTAAATAAAATATATTTATTTAAGTAAATTAAATGAAACTTAAACGAATCATGGGTTTAAATTCTTTCAAATATAGTAATTTTGTTGTACTCAAATGTAAAAAAAAAAAAATCTATTGCCATGGAAGACAATGGTTTAAGCCCAAGGTTTAAGCCCGTGTTAGAGTAACAGCCCATGGTTTAAGCCCAATCTTGAAGCACTTGCAGCTCCGAAACTTAAAAATGTTGGGCCAGATGTCTTTAAATGTGCTCTTTAAGGTTGTTGCGGAGCCTTTTTTAAATTGAAGTGAAAATTCTACCTGATTTTACTGATAACCATTCCAAAATTAAACGAATAAATAAATAAATAAAACGGATCATTTTTATTCTCTCTATTTCTTTTCTCTTAAAAAAATTGTTCGCTATATATTTGTTTTAAAATAAATCAAATTATTTATAGAAATATTAAAAATATATTTTNAGTTTAAATTCTTTCAAATATAATAATTTTGTTGTACTGAAATGTTAAAAAAAAAAAATCTATTGCAAGGGGAAGACAATGGTTTAAGCCCAAGGTTTAAGCCCAAGTGCTAGAGTAACAGCCCATGGTTTAAGCCCAATCTTGAAGCACTTGCAAAAATCTGGTTCGTACTAATATTCATAGCTCCGAAACTTAAAAATGTTGGGCCAGATGTCTTTAAATGTGCTCGTTAAGGTTGTTGCAAGTGAAAATTCTACTTGGTTTTATTGATAACCATTCCAAAATTAAACGAATAAATAAACAAATAAAACGGATCATTTTTATTCTCTCTATTTCTTTTCTCTTAAAAAAAAATTGTTCGCTATATATTTGTTTTAAAATAAATCAAATTATTTATAGAAATATTAAAAATATATTTTAAAAGCTTTAGGGTTTTATATGGCCTCATTTGTGGTCATTATTGTGCAATAGTTACATCATTGCTTAAATAAATATAAGTATATTTTTAAAATATCTTATATGTTTTACATTAGTCTAAATATAGATAAGGAAAAATTAAATAAAAAATAATTCTAGTTGATCCCTAAGCATTTAGGTAAGAAAAAGGAAGATTAGGGAGAATACAAACAAAGAAGCATGAGACCTCATTTAGCACCATGCTAAACCACAACTCCTTATATGTATGGCTCCATGTCAAATTAAAAACCTATGGGTGCCAAATTTAAGTANCAAAATATCTTATATGTTTTACATTAGTCTAAATATAAATAAGGATAATTAAATAAAAATTAATTCTAGTTGATCCCTAAGCATTTAGGTAAGAAAAATGAAGATTAGGGAGAATACAAGCAAAGAAGCATAAAAACCTCATTTAGCACAATGCTAAACCACAACTCCTTATATGTATGGCTCCATGTCAAATTAAAAACCTATGGGTGCCAAATTTAAGTAGTTTTAAAGTTTTTTCAATGACTCTCAATTTAGTTTTTGGGTCAATTGAGCATACCGATAATTTGTAAAATGCATACATTTTTAAAATAAAAAATAATTTGGATATTTACATCGAAAAATATAAAATTTATTAGGTTGAATGTCAATCAATGCATTGAATTTTATTCTTTGTTTTGGTACGTGATGAATTTCAAAATCATTGAAATATGATAGACTATGATAGGTGATGGCCCAAAGCAGCAAGTAATTAATGTGTGGCGGTTAGCAAGGGATGTTGGGGTTGCAATGGTGAGCAATAAGCTATAAAGGTTTGGAATGATGATGGAAAATGAGGGAGAGTGAAATGAGTGACAATAATGAATGGTGGCAAGCTATGACGAGCAACAATGAAAGGAAACAATAGAAAGCGACAGAGGATGAGTAATAATGGATGATGAATGATCAAGGCAAGCGATGGTGATAACAGATACTAGTAAGGAGAGTGACTGTGCGTCATATGGGTGTTATTTACATTTAAAAGTTGCTCAATTTGAATGAATTATAACTTCATAAAAGAATAATAACTAAGGGCATTATAAATCCCACCATATACAAATTATTTGTATGCGTCTTACATTCAAATAAGGGCCATACATTTTATTTACAGTATCTTTATAGCTCAAGATTTTCATTTAGAAGTGAGCTACAATGTAAGAGCAAAACTTGGATGTGCTTTAAAGTTAGGGAAAGAGAAGAGAAATAAAATAGGGAAGAATGTATGTCAAAGGAACAATAGAGAGTGGAAGTTATAGGTTTTGTATTAATTCATTTCAAAATTACCACACAACAAAATAGTGTTGATATGTATAGCATACTATGATGAGCATAAAGAGTATTATGGACAGAGGTAGTTATGATTCACATATAAAAATGTTGCCTTGTATTGCAGTTAAATAACCAGATAAGTAGGATAAGAATATAGTGGTTATTGGGTTGCTTCTATTGCTGTGACTATCATTTTGTGATTCCCACTCAAAGTGACATTAATTGTTGAAGCACCATGTTGGTGCATAGATGTTGAAATATGGAAATAGAAGATGTTTCGTAAAGAATTCAATGGCATGATCATGAGATAGTATGTGGTGTTTGGAGATTATTTTGGCTTTGATGTAGTCCAATATGAAGTGATAAATAATCTTGATATATTTTGTGCGGCATGATATATCAAATTATTTTTGAGAGCTAAACTAGAGACATTGTAGCATTAGTGGGTTTGATTAAGTTGTTGATACCTGAATTTTTTTGTAAGATGGTGAAGATCTAGATGATTTTTTCAATTGCTCGTGTTAAGCCACAATATTCTCCTTTCATGGAGGATAGAGTGGTTGTTGATTGCTTTTTAGTAGAACATAATATTATATTGGATCCCAAAAAATGCATCAGTTTGAAATTTATCTTTTATTGTAGTTTCAGCAACCCAATACAAGTTAGAGTAAGCTTTTGATCTCAAATCAGTGAAGTTTATACACACAAATTCCATTTGAGTTTTTTATAAGGGGTTGGTAGGGCTTATCCATGTGTTGAGAGGCATTATTGTCAGGGAAGGATATGTCGAGATGAGCAATGATGATACATTATATTGCTCCTAAAATATGTCAATATTGGCGGGGATTTGACAATTCTTGGTCATTTGATTTGATGAGTGGTTTTTTTGTATGCAGTTTGGGTTTGAACCAATTTAAAGGAAGACATGCATGCGTTTTGAATTATTTTTTTATATAGAAAATTGATCAAGATATATGCTTGTGTTGTTGTGATTAATTTGTGTGTAAAAAAAATTGATAAATATGGCCTAAATTTCCTATTTGTTGCTCGGGATGGAGAGAGTTGAGCATGTGCTTTCAGGAAGTGGTTGATTTTCCTTATGATTAGGAGCTTATCAATTACTATCGTTGTCATGAATAATGAGCGACAAAATTAAATGAGCTAGAGTGTTATATAAAGCTATTTATATGTTCAGGTATGTATTGAACCATTGTTTTTGTGTTTATTTGCCTTTGTAGATTACCATATGTAGTAGTCAATGAACCATGAAAGTTATGTCGTGCAAACGTTGCCTTGAAGATGTTTGTGCAAGAAAGCATTTGAGCATCTAGGTTTGTGATGGTTAGTCATTCTAAGTTGCAATTGAAAGAATGATACAAATAGTAACTATATTAACCAATGAATTAATTGTTTCAGTATAATTGATGTCATATTGTTGTAAGTCACATATGGATGTAATTTAGTGTTTTTAAGTCCTTTTATACTTAACTATTTAATAATGAGAAGTGAAGAAACTAGGGTCCACGCTCTCTAAAATTGGAGAGCATGAATTTCAGCCACCATTCCCTTATACTAGCATTCTTGTTTGATAGCTATTGTGTAACATGGGGGATCTTAGGAAGTTGCCTCTTGTGAAATGGGATTGGAAGAATCACATTTTCATAGTGAGTAAATAAAAGGTTTTGTCTATTTATCATAGTGACTTGCCAAGTGACTGTGAATAGAGTGAAATTAGACATGTTGTCTTAATGTCATTAGTGAGATGTCATGAAGATCTAGATTCGAGAAGCTAGCATTATGTTGAGTGTCTGCTAGTATCAAATATGAGGGCTTGTAGATGGAGGTCTAGTCTATGCTATAATTTTAATATTCAATGGCCAAACGTAATGCAAATTAAGCTTTAGATTAGTATCTAATTAAATTTACACCTGAGGATCAATGTGAGGAGGGTTAGTGAAGGTCCTATTGAATTTACTATTAGTTGAGGTTCTTACCAAGTTATGGCTTGCAAAGTTTGAGCATCCTCAACCTTGATGATGAGAGGCTATGAGAGCGAAGTGAGAGTCAAGTACTCTTGGTCAGGTTGCAATAAGCTTTTGTGGCAATGTTAGATTCTTCTGAGCATATAGGAGTTAGTACATGTCATCTAAACTGATTATTTGGAGATGTGCTCTTATGGCAGTTTTTACAAGCTTGGCAGGTTATAGGAAGTTTATTTAGTATGTATAGAATGATGCCTTCGGGATCAAAGGAAGTACCAACTGGCTATGATGTATGCTTTTGTTGTTACTTCAACTTGGTATTGGCCCTAGTTTTACTATGCATGGTTAGATGATGAAGCTTATTCTTTCGTTGTAGTATGTGGGATCGATTACTAGGTTGAAAGTTGTGGTCCAGATTGCCAGATCTGAGCACATGTATTGAGATTAGGTATATATGGCTATCAAGAGGAGATATGGGAGAAGAGGGGGCTAGGGAGACCTTGATCTATGAGCATCCAAGTGGCGTGTGCAAGATTGGGTGTAATGAGACCATTGTGATTTTTGATGTATTTGTATGGCTAGATTGTGGTGTCATCTCAGAACCCTTCAAACTTGTTGGCTTTGAAGATCTTCAAAATTTTGAGAGCGCCATATGAGATGATTAGACATCAAGAATTTCATTCAACAAAGAATTTATGTGTTACCCATGATTAGCACAGAGTTAGCGACTATTTAATGTGGAATTTTCTCCCTACTCCATTTGTTTGGTTGGAAGCCTTCAAAAGAAGCATATGTAATGTCGTATGGTAGGTAACTCTAATACCAAGAAGATAAATTTAAGATGGAAGAAAGTACGTGAAAGGAGAAATATGGTAGAAGCTATTCAGAATTACCATATAACAGAAGAATATTGTGGATGGTGATGGTTGTGATCTTTGTATTTTGATGATGCCATGCGTTGTAGGTAAGCGACTGAATGAGCTAGGTAATTAGATAGTAGTTATTGGATTGTTCCTAATTTTATGACACTGTTATAATGAAAAAGAAGTAAGTTTGACTATTTGTTCAATGTATTCTAAATATTTGATCATATTTAATCATATTCCTTCTTTTTAAAAACCACTTTTTTGGTTGGATGGCAATAACCATCCAACCAAAATTTTCGCTAATTGTTAAGAATAATAATTTTTTTGTAAAACTACTACTAGTACCACATATATTGATCAACTTCCAAAATTTTTGGTTATAAGATTTCTTATAGCAATCACATTTAGGGATTGTTTGGCTGCATTTATAATTTATGTTTAGTAGGATTTAGTAAACCCAACAAATCTGGATTTATCAAATCCATATATGATAAATCCATATCTTGTTAAATTCATAATAATGTTTGGTTCACTTGAGGTAAAATCCACTTAAAATTAGACATTTCATTTCAGGTTCTTATAGTCAAGACTTTCTTCGCAAGCTACATCGGTTAATTCCATCAAATAGTTGGATTTACCCAAAAGGAGAGAAAAATGGATTTAACAGGCATCGATTTTAATTTCCCTTTTTTTGCTTTTGGGAGGACTTACGTTAAATCCAGCCTAAACCTCGTTAAAATTACTCAAACACCCTTAAAACATATTGTAAAATGCTCATTTCCACCCACAAAAAAAATAAATAAATTAAAAACAAATAGGAAATGCCACAGTTTCTAGGCAGGTAAAACATGATATAAAAAAATGACCTTAATGTCAAACTCTCTTTTCTTAATTACAAGAATATCATAAGAGACACTATCATGGATTGTTGAACCATACCTAATGAGTGACATCCAAACATTATTGTTCGTTGGCCGACTATCACATATTGGCCATCATCATGTCAGCATCCAATCTGTGAACTATTGTTATACCGTAGTTGATTAGTTGGAAGTCTAACAATCATTACGCATGACCAACAAATTAACCATAGTCAACTAATCGGGAAAAAAATATATTAGTTTCTTATTTTAAATTAATCAACTTTGTTCAACAAGTCAAAAATATATAGAATTATAAAGCTTTTATATTCATAATTAAAATTAATATTGCGACATTTATTTAATATTACTGTTGGTAAGATGATACTTCCTTATGGATGGAGAAGTTTTGACTTTGACTCCAAATCGAACAGATCTACTAATATGGAGGTAAAACTCTCAACATCTATATATAATTTGGTCAAATTTCTTCCAGTGGGTTATATATATATTGACTGCAACTTAGAATTTTCTTCATTCCGGTTCTGATTTGTCTGTTGTGTATGGAAGTGGTTGTCTTTTTGTTCCTGTTGTGAGCAGTTGAATTCATCCTTATCACTGTTGGCTTGCAATCTGGACTTCACCTTTCTAATTCACTTCAGTTTGTCCGTATCTCAATTTTTTGTCCTAAAGCAACTTAATGTTATAAGAATTTTCTTTCCACATAATTGCCTCCCATTTATTTCACAATTCCTCTTTCATAATCTATATATATATATATATATATATATATATATGATATAGACATACACACACACACACACACGCATTTCCTAAATAGTGGTAATTAAGCTAATTCAATTATAAAAAAAAAATTATTGCTCAGAATGCCTTTATTTTCTTATCCCCTTTATTTGGATATTTGACAAGAGTAGATTGTTCAGAGCAAGAAAAGAAATAAAATCAAACAAAAACAGCAATATACCCTCAATCTGAAGCACAAGCCCTTTCATTAATGTAGACACGGNTCATATAAGCAAGAGCAAGTCAAAGCCTGATCAGCAAGCAACCTGCTGGAATTGTGGCAAAACTGGCCACATAAAGACGAACTGTAAAAATTCTAAGAAGGCGGAGAACGTCAGTGCTAACGCTGTAACTGAAGAGGTGCAGGATGCGTTATTGCTTGCAGTTCATAACTCTGTTGACGACTGGATACTAGACTCGGGGGGCTTCTTTTCACACATCTTTCACCGGGAGTTAATGAGAAACTATGTTTCAGGTGAATTTGGAAAAGTGTATATGGCTGATGGAGCAGCTTTGAAAGTGATGGGGATGGGAGATGTTCAAATTGCACTCCCTAACAGAAATAAATAGATCCTGCAAAAGGTTATACACATTCCTGAACTGAAAAAGAACCTCATATCTGTTGGGCAGCTTGATGAGGGAGGTCATTCAGTAATGTTCTCTGANACCATTCGTGGACCACCCTCACTATGAGCAAACTGGCTAGAGGGTGATTAAGCTCGTGACCCGAGGGGACTTAAAATTTTCATAGAGATTGCTCTACCAACAAGCCACTGTTGGTGGCACTACCAGTATGTTTGTATAT
>JXCR01122148.1:28820-57738 GCA_002079205.1 Phalaenopsis hybrid cultivar
TAAATTTTTGGAAGATAAATCATTGGGTAAATTTATCAAATTAATTTTTTTTATAATATAAAATTTTTAGTTATATCTTTAGTGCTACCTTTGAATTTAATTTGACTAATAAACTTTGGAAGTGTTTATTCTAAGTGTTGGGCTGTGGAGGCAAAAGTACCCATTTAGGAGCTGCTCGGATTGACGAACCGGCGCATATGTGCCGGCTTTGGGCACATGTGCGCCCACTTTAAATTGAGAACGACAAAAGAGGGGGCACGAACTTAGGAGCCAACTAAAGCGTCTGTTTCTCGAGAGCTTGGTGAATAGACTCCCAGTCAGGGAGCCTATTTAGGAGTTGTTGGTCTCGGAATTTCTAGTTTTAATGTCAAATTTGAGAGACGAAAAGTTATGATTTGCTATTTCTTCCTTTAGTATGCTTTGACAAGAATCCCGTTGAAGGTAAGGACTGTCAAAGTTGTTGATTTCGGTGATTCGGCGTGATTTTTTGCATTGGATCGGAGAGATAAAATTGTGGAGCAATTTCTGTATGTTTTCTTTGTATGTGGAGCAAAAACTTGTGTGAATTCTTTCCAAAATCTTCTGAATTGTAAAGTGAAATTTTCTAGTGGTGTGGCTCCATGGATTTTTCCTGTTCTCGAGCTTTTCTACGTAAATTCTAGTGTGGTGTTCACATTTATTTGATTGCATTTTTGTTCTAATTTTTTGTACCAGTTTTTTTATCAAATTGGTATGATACTGTTATTTTACGATGTGATTTGGTTTCTAATTGATCCTAAGCCCCGGTAAAGTTGAGAATTGTTCGTTGGAGATTTCATCTCAAATTGTATCAAGCGGGGTTAATTCAAATGACAACAATGGTCGAAGAAGCAAGGTTCAAAGAGGAGAAGTTCAATAGGGTAGAATTTGCTTTCTGGAAGATGTAGGTAGAAGATTTTTTGTATCATAAAAAATTATACCTGCAACTAAAGGAATAATAAGCCTCAATCTATGCTTATGGAAGAATGAGAATTGTTGGATTGATCGGCACTAAATTTGATCAAGTTGACACTTTCCTCATATGTTGTGTTCAACATTGTGAATGACAAAACTACGGTGGATCTCATTGCGGCACTGACCAAGATGTACAAAAAACCTTTTGCTTCCAATAAGGTTTTTATGATGAAGAAGTTATTCAACATGAAGATGGTGGAAGGTAGTTTAATGACGGAACATTACAATAACTTTAAAACTGTGACGAGCTAGTTGTGTTATGTAGGGATCAAGTTTGATGATGAGGTAAGAGCTGTTGTGATACTATCTCCAATGTCGTAAAGCTATGGTGGCTTGTTAACAATGGCTATTAATTCTGTAGGGACTTCGAAGTTGAACTTCAATGATATCATGGGTCTGATGCTGAATAAAGAAGTTCACAGAAAATCAGTGAATGACAAATCTTCAGGTTTTGCATTGAATACAGGCAGAGGCAGATCCAAGTCTAATAAAAAAAAAAGTCAAGCAGAGGATAATGTTGGAACTGCGGTAAGGAAGGGAATTTCAAGAAGAACTGCAAAGTTTCAAGGAAAGTTGATATCTCTAAATATGAAATCCAAAATGACTCCCTCGTTTTATGCCTAGCCAATACTGAACCCTGGATAGTGGATAATGGCACCTCTTTTCATGCTTTCCAAATAAAGTGATATTTAAAAACTACCCTCATAGTGATATAGGGAAGGTTTTTTTTGTGAGATAATAGTGATGGCAGTGTAGTAGGAAAGGGTGATGTTAATATCAAGCTGTCGAATGGAAGCTTACTGAAACTTTGAAGAGAAATCTCATCTCTGTGAGCCAGCTAGCAAAGTCAAGTCTTGTGACTACTTTCAAATGTGATTTCCGGAAGGCGACCAGAGGGCACTAGTGTTGTCTTGGGGCAGTATTAAAGGCAACCGTTATCTAATCAATGAAATAGCTGATTTCATTGATGTGGTTGGAACGAGGGTAGATGCGGTTCTATGACACCGTAGGCTTGGTCATATGAGCGAGAAATGTAAGAGATTCGTACTTTCTAAAAATAAGCTTCGGGGTTTGAAATTAGTTGTTCTTGATTTCTCTGAAGATTGTATTTATGAAAAGCAGAAGAAAGTTTCTTTCTCCAAGAGTGGGTCATTGGTGAAATAAAAAAACTGGAGTTAGTGCATAGCGACGTATGGGACTTACTCTAGTTCTGTATATTGAAGGTTCTAGCCATATTATCACGTTCATTGATGATCAAACTAGAAAGGTACGTGTTTATTTTTTAAAGAAAAAATCTGATGTATCTGAAATCTTTATGGATTGGAAGGAAATGGTAAAAAATGAGACAGACTTGAAGCTGAAGTGCCTTAGATCAGATAATAGGGATGAGTACCGTGATCATAAGTTCAAAAATTTAGACTGTCCACTTCAGAATGGTGCAGCTTAGCGCATTAACAGAAAAATCACTGAACATGCTAGAAGCATGAGGCTACATGCTGGTTTGCCAAAACAATTCTGAGCTGAAGCAGTTAACATTGCAGATTATCTAATAAATCATAATCCATCAGTACCTTGGAAGGAATGCTTACCTAAAAAGGCTGGATTGACAAAAATGTATATCTCATTTAAGAGTATTTGGGTAATCTGCATATGTGCATGTAGATGCTGGGTCTAGTAAAAAGCTTGCTCAAAATCTATCAAGTTTACCTTCATTGCATATGACTTAGATTAGTTTGGGTACAAGTTATGGGATTATCAGAATAAAAAATTCATTAGCAGAAACAAGGACGCCATTTTCGACAAAATAAAGATGTACAAAGACAGGGTCAGAACTTAAAATGTCACATCAGCTACTTCTGAAGAATCTAGTTGTATGGAGATAAATGATAATGGTGATCTGGAAGATGAAGAAAGAAGTAGCGTTCAATCAGAAGGCACATTGGAAGTTCCTCAGTCACCTGCCATAGAAGTTAGAAGATCTAGCAGAGCGACACGGCCTGTACAAAAGTATTCTCCTTATTTACACTATTTGTTAGTAATTGATAGTGGTGAACCAGAGTGCTTTGAGGATGTCTCTCAAGTTGAAGATTTAAGGGAGTGGGAGATTACCATGAATGAAGAAATGCAATCTTTGGAGTCAAATCAGACTTGAGATTTGATGGTACTACCAAATGACAAAAAAACAGTGGTTCTACAGGCTTAAAGATGAGTCAGATGGTAGCAAGCACTACAATCAAAGACTTGTTGTGTAGTGTTTCCAATAGAAGGAAGGAGTGCATAACACAGAGATCTTCTCCCCATTGGTGAAGATGATTATTGTCAGGGTTGTGTAGAGTCTGGTAGCAGTGGAAGAATTGCATTTGGAGCAGATGGATATAAAAAAGGCTTTCATACATGGAGATCTGGATGAAGTGTTATATATGAGACAAGCATAGGTTACAAATTTCCTAGCAATGAAGGTTTGGTCTGCAGATTAAAAAAGAGCCTCTATGGCTTGAAGCAGGCCCCAAGATAGTGGTACAAGAGGCTTGACAGGTTCAAGTCAGACAATGGGTATACGAAGTGTCGGGCAGACCATTGTTGTTTAATCAAAACCTTTGGTAACGGTTATATTTTGATTCTTTTGAATGTGGATAACATGCTGATTGTAGGAGCAGATATGGAGAAAATCAAGGACATAAAGAAACAATCATCAAATGAGCTTGAGATGAAGGATTTAGGTTCAACCAGAAAGATCCTCTGGAGGAGAATCAGCAAGGACAGGGGTGGAGGAACATTGAAGTTATCTCAAACATTGTTGAGAAGATCCTATAGAGGTTGAACAAGAGCGAGGTGAAACCAGTTAGCACTCCCTTAGATAGTCTCTTCAATCTATCTAAGAAGTTATCGCGTAACTCTGAAGCAGAGCAAGCACAGATGGAAAAAATTTTGTTTGCTTCAACATTTGGAAGTTTAATGTATGTGATTATTTGTACCAAAAAATATATTGTAGATGCAGTGGGAGTGGTCAATAGGTATATGAGAAATCCAGACAGGCATAATTAAAAAAAGAAAAAGTGGATTCTTAGGTATTTGAGGGGAACATTCAATAGAGCACTTTTCTATGGAAGTACATGGATCAGTCTACAGGGCTTTGTAGATTCTGATATGGCAGGAGATGTGGACATTAGAAGAAGTACAATGGGATATATTTTCACATTTGGGAACACAGTGGTGAGTTAGGTTTTCAGATTGTAGAAGATTCTTCCATTTTCAACTACGGAAATCAAATATGTTGTTATCATTGATGCTAGCATGGAGATGATTTGACAACATAATTTCATGACAGAATTAGGCAAAATTGGGCAAGAAGCAGAAAATTGGAAAACTCTATGGTGATAGTATGAGTGTGATTCATGCTGCTAAGAATGTTGTTTTTCATGCCAGAATAAAACACATCTAGCTCAAGTATTATTTCATTTGATCTCTTCTAGAAGAAGGGAAGTTATTTCTTGAAAAGATGTTCATAGCTGAAAATCATGTGAATATGTTAACGAATATGGTGACAATTGAAAAACTGATGTTATGCTTGGCTTCAGTTGGTTTCATGAAGGTTGAGATCGGGGGTGAGCCACACCGCGGTACATGACTATGAAATCAATTCAAATGAAGGTGAATGTAGAGAGGACTAGTGTTCGATGTTACAGTCTTCAAGTGGAAGATTGTTGGGTTGTGGAGACTAAGCATAAGACATCCGACACATATGTGTCAGGTTGTGGGTGCTTAAGCGTCCACTTGGGTGCTCCTGGATCAGAGAAGCTGGCATCTATGCGCCGGCTTTGGGCGCATATGCACTCACTTAAAGTTAGGCACAACGAAGGAGGGGGGTCAACTAAAGTGCCTATTTCCCGAGAGCTTGGTGGATAGGTGCCAACTTCGGGCACCCATTCACCAGATGCAGTTGGTCTTGGGATTTCTGGCTTTAATGCCAATTTTAAGTGACGAAAAGTTATGATTAGTTATTTCTTCCTTCGATATTCTTCGACAAGCATCCCGGTGAATGTGAGGAGTGTCAAAGATGATGATTTCAATGATTCGGCTTAATTTTTTGCATCGGATCGAAGAGGGAAGATTGTGGAGTGAGTCTTGTATGTTTTCTTTGTATGTGGAGAGAAAACTTGTGTAAGTTCTTTGTAAAACTTTCTAAATTTCATAGTGAGATTTTCTTGTGGAGTGACTCCGAATTTTTTTTTCTATTCTCAGGTTTTTCCACGTAAATTCTCGTGTGTTTTTCTAATTACTTTGATTGTGCTTCCGTTTTAATTCTTTATTTCTGTTTTTTTATCGAATTAGTGTGATCCCATTATTCCGCAATATGGTTTAGTTTCTAATTGATTCTAAGCCCGGTAAAATTGGGAATTGTTCGTTGGAGATTTCCTATCACTAAGTGTGATCAAAGCTTCAGTAATTTTCATTTTGTCTCCATGATTTCATTTTAGTTTAATCAGCTGCTATAAATTTTTTTCAGAACTCACTAGCAATTAAATTAGTATCGACTTGTTTCAATTTTCCATCTGAAAGTTATCAGTTTTTATGATTTAAAACCGAAATGAGAACTATAAATTGAATCTTAGAAGAAACAATTTTTTTAGTACTACAACAACAACAACAACAAAGCCTTAATCCCACTACGTGTGGTCGGCTACATGAATCTTTTTTCTCCATTGCGTCCTATTTAGTGTCATATTTTCATTTAGTTCTAATAAATTAAAATCATCACCATTGCGTCCTATTTAGTGTCATATTTTCATTTAGTTCTAGTAAATTAAGATCATTTTTAATATTGCATCCTATTTAGTGTCATATTTTCATTTAGTTCTAATAAATTAAGATCATTTTTAATAGCGTCCTATTTAGTGTCATATTTTCATTTAGTTCTAGTAAATTAAGATCATTTTTAATACAATGAGTCCTATTTAGTGTCATATTTTCATTTAATTCTAGTAAATTAAGATCATTTTTAATACAATATCTATTTAGTGTCATATTTTCATTTAGTTCTAATAAATTAAGATCATTTTTTATACAATAAGATTTTTCTCCATTGAGTCATGTTTAGTGTCATATTTTCATTTAGTTCTAATAAATTAAGATCATTTTTTATACAATAAGCCTGTCCTATTTAGTGCCATATTTTCATTTAGTTCTAGTAAATTAAGATCATTTTTTATACAATAAGCCCATGTCTCCTATGTTCTACCTCCACCTTTCTTAACACAAGTCGAATCTAAAACATCTACTCTCCTAATCAGATCATCAGATGGTTGACGTTTAATGTGACCAAACTACGACTTTCTCTAATTTTGTCCGTCACAGGAGCTACCCCAACCCTATCACGAATATATTCATTTTGGCTTTCTCTAATTTTGTCTGTCACAGGAGCTACACCAACCCTATCACGGATATATTCATTTCGAACTTTCTCTAATTTTGTTTGTCACAGGAGCTACACCAACCCTATCACGAATATATTCATTCCTTTTTGTCTCTAAGTGTAAAGCCACTCATCCACCTAATCATTCTCATCTGAGCAACACTTAACTTTCTATCACAGGAGCTACACCAACCCTATCACAAATATATTCATTTCGCATTTTGTCTCTAAGTTTGCAGCCACTCATCCACCTAATCATTCTCATCTCAGCAACACTTAACTTATTATTATGCTTCTCCCCTCCCACCTAATCATCTCATCTCGGCAACACTTAACTTATTATTATGCTTCTCTTTTAAAGGCCCACATTCATACTAATCATTCTCATCTCGGCAACACTTAACTTATTATTATGCTTCTCTTTTAAAGGCCAACCGCATTTTAAGTACTACCGACAAAATATTATGATGGAATTAATACCTAAAAATAAATTTGAGTTATGAACTTTGTCAGCAAAGTGAATTCAAATATAGAAATACAAAAGTATTTTCTTAATTAAAATATTCTTTTCAAGTAAAATACTTTTCACAATTAAAGCCTTGTATTACAAATGATTGTCAAGGGACTGAGGATGCTGAAAATATCTTCTCTCCATAAGGACAAGAGATTAGATGATTTGCAGCCACACCCCTATGTGCACTGTAGCCATTCATATTCTTATAAACAAGAGGACTGTGATGTACAATTTCTTGGCAGCTTAAATTCAAAATCTCTTCAGATATGCAACTTAAAATTAATATTCAAAAAATGATTCTAAATTCATTTTGTTCAACATTCTATGTACTTCACTCACTTTGGATTTTATTTTACAACTTATCAAGATAGGTTTAGATAATAATGAAAATTTTCAATGCATGTTGAATTTGTAGGGTGCATTAGAACTGGGTACAAATTTACTAAGTCAATTCACATATAATTGGTTTATGTATGAATTATTAAAAAATGGATTTTTCACTTGTTTTTTAAGTTATGTGAAAATTATAGTGTATACTATTATATGTTGGAAAATTCATCTTTTATAATGCTTTTGGTGGTCGGCCGTCTGTGGTTAGCTGGCTGGGTATGGTCAGCCATGATGGCTAGTGTAGGGGAGGGCAGCGGCTTCGACAACATCTTTCCTTTAGCTCGGTGTGGGCCTATTTTTTGGCTATACACCAACCATATGATTGGACAACACACATAGATCCTCTTTGATCATATTGGGTTTTTTTTTAAAATAATTTTAGGGTCTTAATAACCTTGGAATTAAGTGATGTTGGACTCATTAAAACGCCTGATTTGGATATAAACATATCAAATTTAAAGTTCATTTGACCATTCATTAAACAACCTAAATTTTACAAAAATGCTTTAATAATTTGATTTGGCCTTGATTGGACTAAGATCAAAACAACTTTGATATTATCAGGTTCTTCTTGTCAAGATGATCAATTTGACTATAAACTTCCTAAAATCGGATCCCTAACTAATCTTGAATTTGAATCTAGAACATTTATTGCTAAAGAAATATATTTATGGGATGATGATGAAAATTTTTTAAATATGCATTGTATATATATATATATATATATATATAATACATCTCCAACAAATGTTCATCATCTAGCATGAATCTCGAGACATGACATAGATCTTGAGGTCGTTTTTTGAACAAGAAATATTCAAACTTCAATAAAAACTCATCTATAACTCTGATTTCAGTAAACTTATTATCAAACAGACCGACTTGACAAGAAGAACTCAATATTACCAAAATAAGTCCAATTCTCGTCAATTCAAACTCATATATGTCAATAAACCACTCTTAGATGCTTTTTGAACATATTCAAAACTTTAAACAAATGTCAAATCTAGCAAACATGTAATCAAATCAAGCATCTCGACAAAATAAATTCAACGTGCCCAAGATTGTTCAAGTCCGACATTGTTCAGGCACTAAAATATACATCAAATGTCATCTGATCGAATAAAGACCTTCGGACAATCACTCTATCATCTATTATTACGACATTTTTTTTTTTACTTTTACTTGAGTGTACGTTAAATTCTCGTGCAATGCTAAGACGATAGACAATTACTCTATCATTGTGAATTTTATAGCACTCCACCAATATTATTGGTTATATTCTAATTTTTATGATACACACCATATCATCAATCTAACTTTATATATCAAAAATACATAAGATAAATTTATAGCTTTTTATTATAAATAATATATGAAAAATTATATGATGCCAATAATATGCTTTTAATAATTTCCCACCCCGTTTTCAAGGAGCATGAACCATCCTCAAGAGTAACTTAGGGAGCAAACAAAGGAATGGCCATCTCACTCAGAAGCTCACCCGGACCCACCCAATCATAAATTTCTCACCCCCGCACGCTTTCCACTGCCTCTCCCCCCTCGGAAACTCTCTCTCTCCATCTCTCACATCACGTCATCCGGCGGTTCACTTGTAACCATGAAACCAATATGAACCATCGTGTTTAGTTCTCCATCCTATGTTTCCGACGTTGTGGGACTCTTCCAAGTCCTTATCATGTTCCAACAATTCTTTCTTGACTCTCACTACTTTTCTTGGGTTGTATTTGTCATACTATATACATTAGATTTAGTTTCGGGGCATTTGTATAGACATTACATGCATAATTCTTATGTGTTTAGATATTTAATACTAAAATTTTAATTTTTATACTAATAACATTCAAATTTTTTTATCACATAAAAAAAATTAGTATTATTAGTACATTTTTACAACTGAGTTGCACCTTTTAATAAGCATATTTAAAGTGATAATGACATAAAAAATTAAAATTTAGGTGTTAGATATATAAATACTTAGTAATTGTGTGATGAATATAAATCTTCCTTCCTTTTGTAATGATGTTTTGTGCACCTTAAATTGTAATGCTTTCAATTGCATTGTAATCACTCCTTTAGCCTCATTAAAATTAATATTATAAATAATTTTTTAAAGAAACAAGACTTTAAAAATTGGTCATTAATTCACACGCACAAATATGTATGTATGTATGCATGCATGCATGCATGCATGCATATACGTATGTATCATGCATGTATGTTCCCACATTTTCTTGACAAATTGAATTATTTGTGCCAGCGTTGAAATTTGTTATTTGAGTCTCATCTGTCTCTTAAATCGTCCATCAGTGATGATTTTTTTTACGCTTACTAACGTTTTCTGTCATATCAACATATTACTTGCTATATGAAAAAAGAAAAGAAAAACCTTTGCAAATCCATAATTGCCATACAATATTTGCAATTAGAAGTTCATTATTATTATTATTATTATTTTTATTTTGATATTTGCTCTTATTCTAACCTGCCTTCATAAAGTATCAGCTATTAAATAGCTTATTAACCCTTAATTAATAAAAAGATTTTGCACTCAAAGCAACTCATGATGGCCTTTCACACAATCAATGACTCTAATGTATCCTCTAATAAAAAAATATGAATTGTCCATTTTCTAATTAAAATAATATACGTCATATAAATGTATTATCATATCTTCCTTATGCCTTTCATCATTAGCAAACACATAAGCTAATGGCACCACTAATCGAACACAAAATAAATACTCATAAAAAACAATTTCAAGTTAATAAATTAATTGCTTGATATTATCTAGTTTTAGTGTTGCGTTAATATATCATTAACAAGTAATATCAACCAAAATATATACGGAGGAAAAATAGAAGAAATTTTCAATTTAAGTAAAAATTATTAGAAGAAAAATTAAGAATTTCTATTCATATATTCAACCTCGTAATAATTTTTTTAATTTATTCCCCTGAAATACTCGGCAGCTAGCACGTTGCCGAATGGCTAAAAGGATTCAAAAACAGAGTTTTCTTATTCACAATCGCCGTCGACGACGCCGTCAAAGAAGTAGTTTTTCTCCCGTCGCGGCCACCGGCGGTGGCCACCCTCTCGCAAGATGGGCAAACGGTATATGCCGCCGTAGGTAGTTGCATGTACATCGGCGTCACCGCCGCCGTTAGTTTGAGAGCTTTCAGTTCCTGCAGCTCTCTGTGTAGCCTTCTGTTCTCCTCTCTAAGGGTTTCACAGCATCGCCGGAGCAACTCGCAGTCCACTTCAATTTGCTTCAGCTTTGTCCTGCGAATTAGATCTTCCATCCAGTGAGGATTTGAATATTGTTATTANTTTATTAGAAAGAGGAGAATCGGTAAATTTAAAATTAAATGAATTTAATAAAACCATTATTATGTTGAAAAAAAATTATAATTTTCCAGAAATGTTATTGCAGTGCAAGAGGAATGTCTTGCAAGATATCAAGGATTATAGTTTCATGAGCTATGGTTTAATCAAGTGCATCTAAGGCTGTAATTTAAGAAAAATGGCTTGGAAGTAAGATTAGTTTACAGAAAGACTGGCATAACATCAATAGATAATTTTTATTAATTATAAATTAAAATAAATATTGTGCAACAGCTGAATACTGCAGAAAAACAGACAAAAATATTTTCCATTAATTATGAATATTAAAGCAGGAAAATTGGCCAGGAAAAAAATATAAACTACCTAGCTCTTCTGTTCTGGAACCACACCTCCACCTGTCGTGGCCTTAGATTCAATTGCTTCGCCAGCGTTTGCTTTTGCTTCTGTTGTCAAAATCGCACAAAAGAAGAAGAAGAAAAAAGTTGATTAATTATAACAAATTAGTTTCATAATAAACTTCAATTATCGTATTAATTAATTCACCGGATTAAGCGTGCTGTGCTCTCTGAACTTCTCCTCCAAAAGAGTAGACTGCTCCTTAGAAAGTCTCAGCTTCTTCCTACAGCTTCCTTCATCCTCTTCATCACTCCCTCTCTGTGACAATTTCTCCATCTCCTCGTCCTCCTTCTTCACGTCCAACAAGGAGGCGGCTAAAGATTGACTGTAATCTGAGTCTGAGAATCCAAGGGTCAGAGATGGCCCGGGGAGCATCGTATTCTGAACAGACGGTTCTGATTTTTTGGAAAAATCTCGCCTTCTCCATCGGCGGTGGCCCGTTGAGCCGGCGCCGCAAGCGAGCCGAAGTACTAGACCGGTGTTGTAGGCCTCCTCGACGGTCTGGTTCATGATGAAATAAAGAGAGATTGTGGGGCGCGAGGGAAGAAATGAGGGGCGGATGAGAAGATTGGTTGATGGATGACTTGCATTGGACTGCGATGAGGATAAATAGGGCGGCTTTGGTTCTGTTGGGAGGGACCACGTGGACTGTAGAGATATGACTACGTGGTTTCACATGTAGATCTTACTGAGCACATCGAAAAAATCCCTTTTTTTTTTGGGGTTTAGAAAGTTGATCTTTTCAAATATATGTATTAATTATATGGTGGTTTAGATAGGGAAAGAATGTTAGAGGTGAAAATGTGATTGTGGAAATGAGTAAATTTTGGATTTTAAAGGAAAAATTTGGAACTTTTCTCAAATTGAAAAAATTAATTATTTATAAAGCATATATTTTGGACTTCAAATGACTTTATTCAGAATATGTTTGTTCGGATAAAACAATTCTTCTCTTTTTTGGAAGATTTACATGCTTTCCACTCAATTCATATATATTTATTTACGTATCTTACACCTAGATTTCAATTTTTACATGCATACCAATTCTCCGGAGTAAGAAATGTATATGTTTCACTTTTTGAAACTTAAAATTATGGAATTTTTGATGTGATATGAAAGTTTTAGGTGATATAAATGTAGAAAAGATATGTTAAGAAGTTAGATATGTAAATATATAAAAATTGGTTTGGTATGAATGTAAATGCCCCTACCTTAATATATACACGTAGTGGTCCTGCATGCAACAGAATGTTGACTTGATAAAATTTTATGTCTGCTATAGCATGAAAGATATACAAGAAAATTTTGATATGAGATTTGATTTAGATTAGTGAGCCTTGTACAATAGTTATAGATACATAATGACATACGAAAGGAAGGTGTATCAAGATCGTATTAGTGCCTAAAAATAAATGACAAATTAATAACATGATGTATAAATGAAATAATATAAAATACACTAGAAGGAACAAAAATATATATATAAAAAACAAAAAGAAAGAGATTTATGATATTCCTTTAATACATCTCTCAAGTTGGAGTCTTATGAGAGGATACCAACCTTGACATAAAATTGAACAAGGTGATGATGACGAACAAGCTTGGTGAATGCATCTGCAAGTTGATCATCAGTAAATACATGAGAGATACGAATGTTCTCATTTTTAATTTTCTTCCCCAACTTTATGATAACTGATTGAAATATGTTTCATTCTAGTATCAAAGATTGGATTGGCACATAAATAAGTGTGGCATCAATGTTCTCACAATAAATAGTTGGTGTAGTCAGTAAATTATATGAATAGATGGTTCATGAAGAACTGAATGTAACTAAGTGAGTTCAACTATAGTAGAAACAATAACAAGATATTCTGCTTCAGTAAAAGATCGAGCAAATGTGTTTTGTTCCTTGGAGCTCCGTAGAAATTTTCTAAGTATGTAAGCTTAATTATTTTCAATACATGCCCTTGGACCTTGAATGAGCTTTGAAATGCCTTTATTCAAAAGAAATTTGTTCGGATAAAACAATGCTACTCAATTAGGTTAGGAAATATTATATTTTTACTATACTCTTTTGGAAGATATACCTACATTCCACTCAATTCACATGTTAATTTTTACATATCTTACACCTAAACTTCAATTTTTGCATGTGCACCATTTTCCCAAGGCAAGAAATGTGTGTTTCACTTCTTAAAAGTTAAAATTATGATTTTTTTTTTTAAAATGTGATATGAAGATGTAGTTGGTATAAATATAAATAACCAATGTTTAGATGTTAGATGTCTAATCACATAAAAATTGTGCGGCATGTAAATGACCCTAATTTAATATATATATGTACCATCTTGGTCTCGTATGCAAAAAAAATATTGACTTGATGATATTTTATGTCCGGTATAACATATGGTAATTAATATTAAAAACTATTGTTATAATTGATTCTGTTTGATTAGTATTAACTAAGATAATGTCATATCTATGATGAAAGTAGCAAATTTTAGATCCACATATTTATTTTATTCTTTATATTTCCTTCAGCGTTAAACTGACAGATATACAAAAATTAATGATTGAATGTTGATATGAAATAAACTATCAATATCATTTAAACTCATATTAGCTCCTATAATTGAGCTACCATAGTTGCATTTTTTAAAGAGTTGCTGACATCCTTGTTACCATCATACCATTAATAAATAAATTATGTATGATGTTAATCGGTAAAATAAAAGTAACGGTGATTCGTGCGTCGTCTAAATCATTTATATCTATCTATCTATATATATATAGGTATGTATGTATGTATGTATGTATGGGAAATATGGACCTTAAGTACCATACAGAAGTTTATTGTCTACTCACAATTGCAACTAAAACTGGTTTAATAAAGTGATCATAAGCTGATTCTGAACCACCAACATTTAATTCGTTTGAAAGAAAAGCAACAGCACAGAATTTATAAATTCGTGCAAGATCTGCCATTGTACTATAGATGGTTAGAAAGATATCACACCTTATCTCTCTACAGCTTGCAAGCTAGGCGTGCAAGTAGCCCTACGGCCAGTTTTAGGAGAGGGGAGGGGCCTCGATGCATAATTTCCATAGCTACGGGGGCATGTATATTGGTTGGTGCAAGTATGAGTAGGACAACAATAGGAGTGGGGAGAGTTGGAAACAATCATTCCTTCCATATTTGAGTAGTTGGAAGTACCCCATGTATGTGTGAATCATGCATGTGGTTAAGCATTACAATCTTGAATCTTGGTTCTAGTGGTTAGAGATCATTAATTGAGTTGGGTTTGCTATAGCTAGAGGAATCCTTCACATGCATAATAATTGAGATCAATAGATCTTGATGGCTCCATGGAACCAACCAAGTGAAGGATCACCATGTATTAGTCTTTGTGACTCCTTCAATCTTTCATCATTAGTGATAATTATTTGATTGAATATATAACGTAACTATCATGAATCAATCGACTTAATTAAGGGGGAGGTTTAAGGTTTATGTAAATGGATAGTTGGAGAATGCATGGTGGAGAATTAATGACTTTTTTTTTATTATTTAGTAAATCAATTAGTAGTCAAAATTAAGCTTTTTAGTTTTATTGAGTTCTAATAAAATTATTTGTTTTTAAGAATATTAATTAAATATTGTGCTTAAAAGTTTTTTTTTTTTTTATATCATTGTAAAAAGTGCTTGAGCTAAACTTTTTAATATTTTAATTTTCTTATTTTAAGCTATCTAATCTTATTTTTAAGTATAATCTATATATATATATATATATATATATATATATATCTATATATCTTATGTTCTACAACTCATATAAATAAGCATCCACATCATAAAACCCTAGAAAAAATATATATATATCAAAAACTATTAATTGACACAAAAGATTAAAATATATAAATTTTAAAGACATACAAAAACTTAAACATGAGGTATTTAAATAACATAGAAAACAATAAATATTGTCTACTTTTTTTTNATATTTTATTAATTAACTCGGGCCATTTAACCCTAGAAAAAAAATATATCAAAAAATATTAATTGATCCAAAAGATTAAAATATATAAATGTTGAAGACATACAAAAACTTAAACATGAGGTATTTAAATAACATAGAAAACAATAAATATTGTCTACTTTTTTATTTATTTAACTTTTTTGTCTTCTACCTCTATATATCTTGTCTTTTAATTAATCTACAATGAAGCATTAGATCAGAATATTCTTGTTACAAATATAAAAGGCCACATTTTTCGTTAATTAATTATGTTATAATTATATAAAAAGAGAGAGAAATTAAAAGAAATGCTATGCTAAACATGATATTCTCAATAATAAAAATTCTATTATANGCATTAGATGAGAATATTCTTGTTACAAATATAAAAGGCAACATTTTCCGTTAATTAATTATGTTATTAGTATAAATATAATTACATAAAAAGAGAGAGAAATTAAAAGAAATGCTATGCTAAACATGATATTCTCAATAATAAAAATTCTATTATAATAGTAATTATTATATATTTGTGCTATAACTTTTAAATCACATGTGATTGTTTAAATTTGTATGGCAATCAAGATCTAAAACCTCTTGATAATTCATATACAAAATTACACACACACACACACACACACACACACACACACACACACACACAGAGAGAGAGAGAGAGAGAGAGAGAGCGGGCACCCAATGATTTAATGGCCCATGACCTTTATGCTTTTGTTTGTTAACTTGATCAAAAGTGAGATTCCACTGGTTTGTAATCACAGACAGAGAAGTCTGGGCTCCATATGAGAAGATTTTGATTCTTCTTCTTGTTTCTGTCGGGAAGCAAACAAATATGGAGTTAGAAACATTTTTCATATATCCATGCACCTTTCTAGCCTTAACTAACAAAGCCAACATATCTAGAGAACCTTTTGGATGGTAGAACTAACAATCTTCATCAATTATAGAAATTCTTTGCTAAGTAGTTGCCTCATAATTATTATTTTTTCAGTAATTAGTATTCCTATACTCTTTTATATTGTTTCTATATTAATGTTAATGCCGAAACATGGAAGTTTTTTATCTGTGGTCACCTTATAATAATATCTCAACTTGCTTTAAGACTTTCACCAATTTCAACCACTCGCCAACTTAGAATTGAAGAAAATTTGTGAGGCTGGTTTAGCTAATCATGAGAAACTCGGTGTTCTGCCAAATTAAATGATTAATTATGCGTATTAACAAGTTAATCCGTTTCATTCATTAGTATTTATGACTCATGAATCCTGATTAACTATATTTATGAAAGAAGTTGATCTATCACGCCATTAAGAATAACCTCAATAGAGATTAAAAAAATTTCATTAATAATAATCAATGTTTCATCTTATTTAATCTTCAGTGACGAAATTCTTATCTCCCAAAGCAGCCGTCACTAATGACTGGTTTTGTTTCGGGATTAAGAGTCAAAGGAAGAAGACAATTTATCTTAAACTCGCTATAATATTTGTCAACTTTCACCTACAATAATTCATTAATTAGGTTTTTGTTTTCTAAAATTACATAATTGAATTGATAGTGAATGATACAAAAAAAAGACTGCTTTTGTGTAAGGAGCCACTGTTCAGATACCCGATATCTGAAGTTTTTCGTCTTCATTCATGGCGTTATTAACTGTCGTACTGTGCTTTGATTTTTTTTATTTGACTTTAGGCAAGTTAGGATGAAAAAAAGATTCATGAAGGAATATCCGAGCGGATTATTTCTAAGCAAAGATTTTGTGCGAACGGTTACGTTAGATATGACTCATAAATCATAAAGGGACAGATTCTGGAGTGGAGCGGAAAGAAATATTCTGTCCAAATCAGGGGAGTTTTCTTATGTGGGTTGGGGGTGAGATACAGAGGTAATTTAGTAATTACATATTGTACTCCAGGGTTTTCTAGGGTTATAAATAAGCTTGTATGTAACTCTAGGTGTTATCTCAAATTCTGTAATCTCTTCTCTGAATATTGAAAGGAATTTGCTGTTCTGCTTCCGAAGACGTATGCATCTTTGTCGAACCTCGTTAAATCTTTGTGTTCTTCTGGATTTGAGTCGATTTTTGCTCTTTTTCGCCTTAATTTCTCAACAAGTGGTATCAGAGCCAAGTTTGAGAGCAGGGAATAAAATTTTTGACGGTAGGAACGACAAAGTTTTGCTAGGGCTTTGATCAGAGAAGAAGAACGGCAAGTTTCCGAAGAGGAGATTCGATGCGGCTTCTTGCACCTGTACGGTGCAACTTGTTAAGTTCGGCGACAAGGCTTCTGTTTCGCGAAGGAAGTTTTGCAAACAGGCGCGATCTGCAAACTTTGAACTGGCTTCGGTTGTGGTCGGACCAGGCAACGAGCGAAAATCGAACGATATCGGTTCCAACAGGCATCTTCAGCTATGAACCGCAGGGTTCCAACATGAACGACTTTCGCAAAGGAACGAATCGCAGGGTTCCAACATGTTTCAGTGTAGGGAGGACGAAGTTCGGACAATTTACAGGAGGATCGCGACTCGCGGTTTCAGCGATTCGATGGATAAGTAGATGGCGGCTGGTGTTTGGACGCGGGAGGCTGCTGCGGACGACGTGTGTGGAGTAATTGGAAAGATTTTCGTCTTTGTTATACGTATGAGGATCGGGAAAGCTTCAGGCTCTAGAAATGAAATGCTTAATTAAAGAAAATATTTAATTAAAGAAACTTAATTAAAATTTTCTTTGTTGGAGGCTGTGGAGAAGGAAATTGGAAGTTCTGATTTTATTCATTTGCGGGAAAAATGAAAGTTTTTGAAATTCAATTTATTAAAGAAAATATTTTAATTAATGGAGACTTAATTAAGGAAGCTTAATTAAAGAAATATTTCAATATTTTTTTTTCAAAAAAAAAATTGTTGTTTCTGGAATACATAATTAAGACAACTTAATTAAGGGAAATTTTTTCAATCCTTTTTCTTATTGAAAAGATTTTGAGCAATGATTTGCAGAGGAATTTGCAGAATTTTGCAAGATCAATTTCAAATGACAACTTATGGTACAAAATTCGAGGTGGTGAAGTTTGATGGAACTGGTAATTTTGTATTGTGACAAACAAGAGTAAAAGATCTATTGGCTCAAAAGAGAATCATGAAAGCTTTGCGAACAGCAAAACGAGATATCATGGAGAATGAAGATTGGGAAGAATTGCAACAACGAACGACATCAACTATACGACAATGCCTAACAGATGAAATTATGTATCACGTGATGAATCTAAAATATCCAGAGGAGATATCGAAGAAATTGAAAACTCAGTTAATGACTAAATATCTGATGAATAAATTGTATCTGAAGTAAAAATATATGGGCTGAAGATATAGGAAGGTTCTGACCAGGCGCAACATGTTAATGGTTTCAATCAAATAATCACAGACTTATCACAACTTGATGTGACTATTGAGGATGAAAACCTAACAATGAATTTGTTGTGTTCACTGTCTTCTTCCTATGAACACCTGGTGACTACTCTTACATATGGGAAAGAAACTATCAAAGTTGATGAGATTATTGCAGTATTGTTGGCTCACAACCAGTGAAAGTAGAATGCAGGAGAAAGCTCTCATGGAACAGTTTATATGTTAAGGGTAAGCAGGATCGTGGAAAGAAGAAAGAAAATGATGGATCTGGAAGGCAAAATTCCAGATCAAAGTCTAGAAACAAAAAGATTATTTTATTGCTACAAGTGCAAGGAGCCATGTCATATAATGAGAGGTTGTCCAAAACTTAAGAATCAGACTCGGGAGAAAGGTGATTGATCATCGAAGTCTGTAAATGTAACACAAAATGACAATTTAGATTATAGTGATGGTGATATGTTTTCAGTTTCATCAACTTAGTTCATGGATTCATGGATTCTTGATTCAGGATACTCTTATCACATAACACCTAACAGGGAGTGATTTACTTCATACAGGTCAACTAATTCTAGCTCAGTTTATCTATGTGATGATAGATGTTGCAATATTGTTAGTATTGGAGAAGTCAGAATTAAGATGTATGATGACATAGTTAGAATGTTATGTAATTTCAGACATATTCCAGATTTAAAGAAAAATTTGATTACCTTGGGCACTTTACATAGAAATGGTTTCATTCATAAGGCAGATGATGTTAGTCATAATTGTTAAGGGTGCACTGACGGTGATGAAAGGAAAGTTAACTTCATACAATATCTATAAACTGTTGGGGAGTAAAGTTGTAGGTGGAGTTCATTCTGTGGAGTCAGATGATGATAATACAAAGTTGTGACATATGCGTCTAGATCTTCTCAGTAAATGTAGGATGACATAATTGCATTGAAGAAACTTGTATGGTGCTAAAAGCTGCAAGCTCGATCTTTGTAAGTTATGTGCTCTTGGAAAACCGATTAGAGTCAGTTTTATGACTAGAAAAAATTAAACTGAATGGATTCTTGATTATGTGCATTTTGATGTGTTGAGTCCTATCAGGAAATCGTCATTGGGAGGATCTCAGTATTTTGTTACCTTTATTGATGATTTTTCTATGAAAGTCTGGGTGTATTTCTTGAAGTAGAAATCTGAAGTATTCTCTAAATTCAAACTGTGGAAAGCTGAGGTAGAGAACCAAACTGTCAAAAAGATTAAGTATTTGAGGTCTGATAATGACACAGAGTACATAGATTCACAGTTTCAGAAGTTATGTGAGGAGCGTGGAATTGAGAGGCATTTTTCAGTGTATGAGACACCACAACAAAATGATGTGACAGAAATGATGAACAGGTCCTTAACTGAAAGAGTAAGATGCTTGAGACTGAAAGCAGGGCTTCTTAAGAGTTTCTGAGTAGAGGCTATGAATAGGACATGTTATCTCATCAATAGATCACATCGGACATCGTTGGGTGGCAAGGTCGCAGAAGAGGTATAGACAGGTAATCCAGTTAATTTCGATCATTTACGGATTTTTGGTTGTCATACTTATGAGCATGTACTTGGAGATGAAAAATTAAAATTTGATGCAAAATCCAATAAGTGCATATTTCTAGGCTATAAGAAAGGTGTGAAAGGATACAAGTTTTGAGATCAAATTGCAAAGAAGATGGTGATCAGCAGAGATACAGTTTTTGATGAACAGTCCATGTTACAGCAGAATCAAGACAAAGTGCAACAGAACAGTTCCAGTTCAGATGCAGTGCAGATGGATTTAGAACAGCATCCAGAAACAACTGAGAGAGTTGAAGGTTCAAATCCAACACCTGGTGATTCCATTACAGATGATCTGCAGAATTATAATTTAGACAGAGACATACAATAACACACCAATATAATGCCTCCTAGCAAATTGAATTATGAAGACTTGGTCTTTTGTGCACTTCTCATCAACAATGATGATCCGTCCACTTTTCAAGGAGTTATCTCTAGCTAGGAGAAATAGAAATGGATGGGTGTAATGGTTGAAGAGATTAAGACTTTGCAGAAAAATCACACATAGGAGCTAGTTCATCTTCTTTAGGGAAAGTAGGCTATTGGGCGCAAGTGGGTATACAAAAGGAAACCAGCAGTATCAGAAAAAGAATGGAAAAAGTTCAAGACTCGACTAGTAGCAAAAATATTTTCACAGCAGAAGAGGATAGATTATGATGAAATGTTTTCTCTTGTGGTCAGACGTACTTCAATCAGGGCAGTGCTTGCATTAGTAGTCATTTGGGATTTACATTTGGAGCAGATGGATGTTATAACGACTTTCTTGCATGGTGATCTTGAGGAGCAGATGTGCATGGAGCAGCCAGAATGGTTCACTCAACCTGGAGAGGAGCATCTAGTTTGCAGATTAAGGAAATTGTTGTATTGGTTGAAACAGTATCTAAGATAATGGTACAAGAGGTTCGATTCCTGCATGATTCAGTTTGGATGCGAACGATGTGAGTATGATTGTTATATTTATGTGAAGAGTCTTGATCATCGTTCTATTATTTTTATGTTATTGTATGTTGATGATATGATGATTGCTGCAAAAAAATATGAATGATGTCCATGGTTTAAAAGCTTTGTTGAGTCAAGAATTTGACATGAAAGACTTGGGTCCTATGAAGAAGATTCTTGGAATGAAGATTCATCAAAATAGAGGCTTAAGACAATTATGTTTATCTCAAAGAGACAATGTTGAGACAGTGATGGAAATGTTTGAGATCAGCAAAGCAAAACCTATGAGCACCCCATTGACAAATCATTTTAAGCGTTCTTCGTAACAGTGTCCTAAGACAGATACAAAAATCAAAGACATGACAAATGTTCCATATGCCAGTACAATTGGCTGCTTGATGCATACAATGGTATGTACTCATCCTGATTTGACTCATGTTGTTAGTCAAGTCTGCAAATACATGACTAAACCTGGAAGACGACATTGGTAAGCAGTCAAGTGGATTTTCAGGTATCTGAAGGACATTGTAGGACATGAAATTGTTTTTGGCAGTTAGCAGAATGATCCTTCAGTTGTGGGGTACGTTGATTCAGACTATGCAAGTGATTTGGATGACAGAAAGTTTACAACTGGAAATGTTTTTACTCTTGGTGGAGGGAATATATGTTGGAAATCAACAATTCAGTATATTGTGGCATTATCCACAACTGAAGTTGAGTAGATTGTAGTAGCTCAAGCTTCTAAAGAAGTCTTATGGCTTACTAGGCTAGTAAAGGAACTGAGCGTTGATTAAGGTGGAGTTCAGTTGCATTGTGATAGTCAGAGTACTATTTATCTGGCTAAGAACCAGGTGTATCATGCCAGAACCAAGCACATTGATGTCAGGTATCACAAGATCAGAGAATTGATTGCTTCTGGTGAGATACTTGTTGTAGAATGTTCATACTGATGAAAAAGCAGCTGATATGTTGACCAAGCCAGTTACTATCAACAAGTTCTTGCATTGCTTAGATTTGTTGAATGTGTGCAATTGCTAGAGAAACATGGTGGTCCAACCCACTTCTGGTATGTAAGAAACTCCAAGATGTATTTCTCCTAAGGGGCTGGATATTCGCCTAGGTGGATATTTGTTAGATATGACTCATATACCATAAATAGATAGATTCTAGAGCGAAGCAGAGCAGAGCGGAAGATTCTGTCCAAATCAGGGGAGTTTCTTTATGTGGGTTGGGGATGAGGTACAGGAGTAATTTGGTAACTACATATTGTATTACAGAGTTTTCTAGGGTTATAAATAAGTCTGTATGTAATCCTAGATGTTATCCCAAATTTTGTAATCTTTTATCTGAATATTGAAAGAAATTCACCGCTCTACTTCCGAGGACGTAGGCATCTTTGTCGAACCTCGTTAAATCTTTGTGTTCTTCTGGATTTGTATCGATTTGTGCTCTTCTACGCCCTAATTTCTCAACATGTTATTAAAAGAAGCAAATTATTTAACTTCAAAAAATATTTTGGAGGATTTACATGCACAACATATGAATTTTTATATTTTTACATATTTAAATATTAAATCATAAAATGTTTGTGGACAAGTGCCGCCTGGAAAAGAGTTCTAGAAAGATATGAAAGGCACCCACTCAACATACAATGTTGCAAAAGAATTAAAAAATACACTCTATAATATGTAAAACAAAATAATAAACATAATAGTCCATCTCAATTTTTACTGTAATGTTCACTTCTTAAACACTTCAATTATATCATATTTATGTTATAAGAAGTCGACCCATATCTTTCTGGTATGATATGTTAAATTTGTATTTATGACCATGTTTATTTTAAAACTTATGAGATTTATTTTGATAACTTAAATTATTTATTTTTTTAACTCATAACGTATGTCATAATGAATGATAACTTAAATTATTTATTTTTATAACTTATGATAGTTTAAGTTGTTTATTTTCTTAACTCATAACTTACATCATAACTTATGATAACTTATGATATTTATTTTTGTAACGCATGTAATCTCTAAAATGAATAGGGTTTACTAACTTATATCATTGATTTTAATAATAAAAATCAAATAATTTTTTAAATTATCATAAATCCTATTGGTTAGTAACCCCCTTGATGGATGATGGTTAAATGGAGCATAATTCGGAGAATGAGTCACCTCTCTTCCTAACACACTCCGTATATTTCCCTCTACCATAAAATACAAAAAACTTCAAGCGATTAGAGAGAGAAACTTCATATCTTCAAGATCAAACTTTATTATAGATATGTCAAAATCATGAATTTAAAATATCTTGGCAATTATGTATTTTTAGAATTTGTGTCATAAATGTTAAACATAAATTTCTAACATGATCGTCAATGAAAGTGACAAAATATCAGGAATCTCTAATGGACTAAATTGGAGTAGGATGTCTAATGATCCACAAGATTCATAGTGGACACATCAAAGAACAAAAAAAATTCCACCAAACTCCTATTACTATTTGTTGGAAATGCAAGAATTTCTTATGGGGGTCAGCATTGCAAGGTAGCGTTGATAAAATTAAAACAACTTTGTGCATGATTTAGTTGTTTTAGATTTTGATATACCATTTCTTATTGAAGTGGATGCTTTGGCTATTGACATTGATGTTGTTCTATCTCAAGAAGATAAACATGTTGGATAATTCAGTGAAAAATTAAGTAGCACATGACAAAAGTGATTTATTTATGAACAGGAATTGTACAATGTGGTGAAAGCTCTCAAACATTGGGAACACTATCTGATTCACCAAGAATTTGTTTTATTTAGTGATCATAATGCCTTACAATTTCTAGAGTCTAAAAAGACACTCAGCCCATTGCTTGTGCGGCGGGTTGTTTCTCTACAAAAAAATTAGTTTTGTATTAAAGCAAAAAGCTGGTCAAAGTAATAAGGTTGCTAAAGCTCTTAGCCACAAAGCCAACTTGTTGGTCTCCTTATAGACTACGATTAATGGGTTGGAATCCATAAAGGAATAATATGAAACGAACATTGATTTTGTAAATCCTTTGAAAAACTGTGTATTCAAATCTCCGTTCATAGATTATTCTCTTAAGAAAGGATATCTTTTAAAAGTGTAACCAGTTGTGCATTCCAAACACTTCTCTCCATACTCATTTAATTAAAGATATTCATGCTGAGGGATTGACACCTAATACCAGCCGAGATAAAACTTTAGCCTTAATTACAGATCATTTTTTTCGGCCAGAACTACGTAAAGATGTAGACTGATTTATAAAATGACAAGTCACTTGCCAAATTTACAAAGAAAATGTTCTAAATACTGGTTCTCATATGCCTTTATCAATTCCTGCAACAATTTCTAAGGACTTGAGTCTATATTTTGTTCTGGGCCTTCCAAAAACTAAATGAGGTTTTGATTTTGTAATAGTGGTAGGGGATCATTTTTCTAAAATGTCACATTTGTTCCTTATATGAAAACCTATGATGCACTTAATGTCGCGCGACTATTCTTTACGAACATTGTTCTCCTTAATGTATTACCTAAAAGTCTTATATCAAATCGTGATGTTAAGTTTACACGCTCCATTTGAAGGGAATTGTGAAAAGGTTACATACTGAACTTAACATGAGCTCAACAAACTTAAGATCATTTGATCCAACATTTCTCATTCTTCTAGAGTCATCATTTCAGGCTTCTTAGTAATTCCATATAGTGAAAAACAAAATTTCTTGTCACACAGCAAATCCTCTACTTGTATCTTCCAAAACGAAAATTCAAACCATTGAACTTCTCCATGTTATACCTTGTTTCGTCAGCCATTGCTCTCACTTGATTCAAAAATATTCAAAAAATAAACTCAGCTCTTATCCCTCCTAAAAATAATAGAGGTAGAAAATGACAAATTTACCACTTAAATAAATAATGCTTCTAAATACAACAAATACAAGGTATTTTTGTAAATACCCTTATTTTAAAATATTATTAAGGTGTGGCGCATCTAAGGAGGGAGATTAAGATAAGATTTGTATATTTATAATCCGACAATATCCTAGTGACCCACTAACCATCTCTCTCTCTCTCTCTCCAAAAACTACATAAGAAGGCAACAAAATATTTATAAAAAAAAATAAAAATCTAATAAAAAAATATATGATATTTATATAAGCACATGACTCGCTTTTATGCACTACAAAACAACAATCAAAAGTATTATATTCAATAATTATCTGACAAGCACCCAAAATATTGTTTATATTTTTTCCCGAATTCTATCACCATACATCTTCTATCTTAACATGCTTAGATTAGTGGTTCGAGTACTTCTCTGCTTTAGTTTTACACCATCAAAAATTCAACTTTCTGTTATTTCATTGATCAAATGTGAAGGTGAAAAAGGTATAACTGCGATATGCTGAGGAATGAAGGTACAAATCGAAAGATTTTCCTTTTTCATTTATTGACTTCGTGTCCTCAATTATTTTATTCTTTGGTCAAACAATCAATCAAGCCCCTGTTGCTAAATTCCTATGAATGAAATGATTAAAGGTCTTATTTTTCTTCACATTTGTCACCATATGAGATGACCACCTTTTAGTGGGAAGCATTTCAATCATTAATTTACACCATTTGCGAAGCCATGGTTTCATTATATGATATGATGATGATATGAATATTATATTTATATATTAACTATAAGGACTTTTAAGAAATGTCATAAAAATATAAATAATTTATGAGATTTAGGGTCTAATTGAGGCACTTGCAGCTTATTCAAAAATCTGTTGATAAGCTGATTAAAAATAATCTGTTGATAAGCTAGGTGCGGTAGTTATTACAAATTTTTATTTTTTTAAAAAAAAAGTCAAACTGCTTCCAGAAAGCTGTTACCGCACCTAAATAGGTGCGGTGTGAAAACGCAGTGTACCAAAACAGACCAAGCGCATTTTCAAAACGTCACCGCACCAAATAAGCTGCCCTAAACAAACCCTTAAAATGTAATTTTAAAAATATTCACAATCACATGTTCATTAGTTATATCACTCAAATAATAGTCATACAAGATGATAAATGTTATGTATATTAGCAAGTAGGAATAATCATACAATAAAAATGAAAATCAAATTTATTTGACATAGGCTTAAAAAACCTTCCACAAAAAATTAACATTTTATTTTATTTTTTCCTTTTAATTCTAACCGTCACAGTCATGAAATCTCTACCTTATCTTTGGTGGGGCTTTGTTGTCCTCTTAGCATTCTCTTTTGCACCCTATTCCCCTCCTTAATGCCACGGCTTTGTCTACTTTCTTTTATATATTTGGCAAAATTTTGAAAAAAAAAAGTATTTTTTATAAATTTATTATTTTAAATAAACATATAAAAAATATAATATTCATAATAAATAAAATCGCCACATCAGCATTAAAATCGTCTGCTGACGAATCACCAGCTTAAGTGACGATTTTGTAGAAAAAAAAATTTAATGATAATTATATATTATTATTATTACTAAATTTACAAAATCATAACACTAAAACAATTTAGCTGAGTTAATTAATTATTTAATTTAACAAATAAATTGAAATCATATAAAATGCATTAAATATTACAATCACAATTTATAATTTTCTTTTAATAAAATATAAAAAAATTAATATTATAATATAAAATGAAAAAGATTAATTATATGAATTTGTCATTTAAATTTACATAGAAAAACAAATCAATCTTAATGATTGTGATAGTATATAAATAAAATTTAATTGAAAATAAAAAAAAAGATAATTTGAAAAATAAATCAATTTCTCCATCATTTATATAGGCTCATATATGTGTTATTATAATTTTGATTACATAAAATCTTAATTGTGGCGCCCATGGTTATTAAGATTGACTTATTTTTTTTTATTTTAAATGAAAATTTCATATAATTAAACTTATTTTATTTTATATTATAAGTTTAATTTTTAATTTTTATTAAAATAAAATTTTAAATTGAGATTATCATATTTAATAAATTTTATATAATTTTAATTTATTTGTTAAATTAAATAAGTAAAAATTATTTCATGATCCTAAAGTTTAAATCCTTACACTCTACCAACTCAGCCAAATAGTTTTAGCGTTATGCTTTTATAAATATAATAATAATAATAATATAAAATTATCCTCCATTTATGTTTATTTTAAAAATTTTATATTTTGGATGTTTATTTAAAATAATAAATTTATAAAAAAATATTATTTTAAAAATTTTACCTTCATGTTTTATTATTTAGATTTATTTAGTGGCAGATAATAAATTAAAATGATAAATTTTAGGAAAATTTGCATGCAACTGCACCATTCATTATGTATTTACATATCTAACATCGAAATAAAGTTTGATGTTTACACTTGTAATACCTTGGTTTATCCATGAAAATTTTGAATTTCACTTTTTAAAAAGATCATGTTGGAGATATTTTTGATGTGATGTTAAAAGCATGAGTGATATACATATAAATATTGATATGTAGGTGTTAGATATGTAAATACATAAGATTGTGTGGTATGTATGTAAATGGCTTAAGATTTTATACTTAATGGAAGAATAATATAACAAATGATATACATTATTTGGACCGAAGTTAAAAAATTAGTAAAAAAGGTTTTTAAATATTTCTTCTAAGTGTATTTTTTGTTCATAAATTTATTAATAATACAAACAAGGTTGAACTCATATAGGTGCATCTAAAATTGATCAGACATATTAACTCGACTGTAACCACCCGACTGAAAAAATTTGGATTCTAGTTGGCCTGAACAAATTTCAGGTCAGAATTGGGTTAAAAATAATAAACCATTTAAATTTTTTTTTGTTGACTCGCCAACCAAAACTTTGACCCGAAAGAGACCAGTGCTAACTCAAAATTGACATGTCAACCCAAAATTGATCCAAAATCAACCAAAATTTGATCCATTTTTGACATGAATATATGTTACATGTTAAAGGATTATGCATGTACGGTTCAGGTTAGCGGGTTAAAGTATGTCGAGTTGGGGTTGGATTAAGGGCGAAACCAGACTCTTTTTTGAGGGGTATGGTTCCGTCCCCCTAGATCCAATGTGGGAGGGGTTAGGGCAATGAAAGTCAAAGTGATATTTCAAGAAGAACAAAAATGATATTTCAAGCGGGGCAAAAAGACTAAATTGGCCTCCCCCTCTTGGAACGTACCTAGGTCGGCCCATAGGTTGGACTTTCTGCCCCATTTACTATTCGGTCCAAATTTAGGTCAAACAATTTTAGGCCAGAACAACTCAATTAGATCTGAACCCCGCAGCTAATGTGATTCAGCACCCATAAACAAAGATTAATATAAATGAATGCCGACGATATATTCTTTATGAAGGAACGGTGGAAAATTTATTTGTGAGGATTGTCATGAGGACTTTTATACATTTTATGTCTGAATGTGTGCAAATTCGCTGTTGGGTCTATATATATATATAAACCTGGGAAAATATAAAATATAGTTGACATCTATCCATCAAAGTAGTGGTATTAGTGAGGCACCTTTTAAATATATCCTAAAATATCCACCCACTCAACACACTTTTAACAAGACCTTTATACATTACAAATGATGTTAAAACTATCATTTTGATTCATCACATTCCACTTGCATGTTGTATGCCAAATACTTTTAAGAGAAAATTTCATATATATAGCACCAAATTGTATGGATTTACTTATCTCACGTCTAAACTTTCATTTTCACAAACATAATACTTTCCTTATGAATGATAAGATAAATTAACGATTAAAATGTGATAATGAGACTATTTTTCATATAATATTTGTATTTATGAAAATTTAGATGTAATATATATATAT
>JXCR01122148.1:74618-89711 GCA_002079205.1 Phalaenopsis hybrid cultivar
TATTATTAATTTATTATATATATTATAATTTATAAAATTTAATTTTTTTAAATATTATAAATTTATTTATATATAATTATTTTAAATTATTTTATATTTCGAACAATAATGATTCAAACACAAACGAACGCATCACTATTCGTATTTGGTTCGTTTAACTAACTAAACGAAAAGAGTTTGCTCATGTTCCTCTCATTTACTTATTGAACGAATCGAACACGAACCCGTTCACGAACCGTAACTGTTCACTATCTTTTTTGACAGCCCTACCCACGACGCAAAGCTTTTTGCGGGCGCCACGAGAAGGGTAGTCCGGGCGTCGATCGGCTGGCGCTCCTAGGGCATCGGCGCTGGCTATGCCGTCGCGTGCAACGTTCGGAGCTCTCTCGACCACCCTTGTTGAGTAGTGCATCTGTAAACGGCGTAGGGAGAAGATTTTGCTACTTGTGGATCATTTTTGCGGTTTTTTAGTTGATGATTACTTTTTTTTCTAGCTTAGAACAGAGGTTTCTTCTAGGGTTCTTAAATCATTTATTGTCTGCTACTTCATTGGTTTCTTTTTTTGCGGGATCCAAGAAATAATTATGTTTGCGATTTGAATGATGACGTCCTTACTTTTCTTCCGAGCCGTGCGTGTTGTGGAATGCTCACAGTGATGTACACCTTATTCCCAAAAAAGCTTGGGCTCTTAAAGGCAGGTCATTGGCTTAACATTGAATTTTAGGGTTCTTGAATCTTGTGTGCTGCTGAATTTTATTGTTGTATTTTTTTATAAATATGTTTACATTATTGATTGCTTTAACCTGTCATCTTGACTGCATAACTTTAGAATAGTAAACTTAGATGTGAAAGGTTGAACAAGTTTTGTTAAAGTGATGCAGGGGTTCTTTGTATCTAAGTATACTAATGCAACTAGAATATGCAATGAATGAAATCACACGAGGTGTATTTGAACTTCTTACTTTCAAAGGCCCTCTTTGAAAACAAGAATCTATCTTCTTTTAGAACAAATTGGAGAATACGAGAAGTTTATACCAAAAGATAGCTTAATGATTGCCTAGATCAAAAAAAGTTTGGCAGGAAATTTTAAACCTTCAAAAGTTCACAATGTGCTTGGATATAACACTACATTTTAAAACTCAATTGGAGCTAATTTCACTAATATCAATCACGCTCACAAAAAAGATATTAAATTATATGGAAGGAAAGAAAGAGAGCTAGTAAGAGATCTTCAAACACAAAAAAATTAGGCCTCACACCAGTACTTGTAGATATCTCTGGAAATCGCATATGTACTGACATGATGCTCAATGTAATCAATATCTAATGAAACACACAAGACTGAAAGCAAATTGAAAATCTTTTATGAAGCCAAAAAATTGCCTTTGCATCCATAAATTAATACATTTACAAACATAAAAATTCCTAAGTTGACTACACAGAAGCCATGCTTAAACAAAATGGGAGAAAAAAGTGCAAGTCTCAATCATTTAGAAACAATCATCCCAAAGTGTTTATCCTTAAAGGTAGGTAAAATGGAGGGGTTAGAATAGCAAACTAGCATAAAAAATTGGATTAGCATAAGTAGCGGCAAGCATTACTAATGCCTCATATGAGTGTTGAGTATTGTGGAGTCCGGTCTATTTCCCTCCTCTAGGTAGTTTTTATTTATGTGACAGTTATTCGAATTTAATTGTTCTCATGTTAACTCTTTCCTTGATGAAGCTTTGCTTGTTTTCCACTTGGGGATCCCGCCCTCCCGTTTTTCGCGAACAAGGAATGCCACCCTCTGTTTCGCGAGATATAAGATCATCTGGTGTCTGACTCTTAAAAGAGGGCTTGCAGAGGAAGAACGAAGGCTCTCTGGTGATCGAACTACTGCAGAAGGCTTGCGAGCGACGGTGTGGAGAAGTTCCGATCGGTGTGTGAAGAAGTTGCGAACGGCCGCGACAGAGGAAGGAGCGGGTTTGAGAGGAGTTGGTGTTTTGAAATCAAAATGAAACTGTGTAATTCTTCAAACATTAAAATTCTCTGCAACTTCGTGGACATAGACAATTTGTTGAACCACGTAAATCTGTCTTGCGTGATTTTTCTCGTTACTATCGTCATTTTCACAACAATTGGTATCAGAGCCGTCGTTCTGATCTGAGGGAAAACGATGGCTGTAGACGAAGTGAAGGTATCGGGGATCAAGAAGTTTAGTGACACGAATTTTGTTTACTAGAGGATGCATATATATAACAACCTCAATGGAAAGAAACTCCATCTTTCGTTATTGAAAAAAACCGAAAAGATTGACGAGGCTGAATGAAATCTATTGGATTAACAAGTTCTGGAGTTATTTGATTAACTCTGTCAAGATTCATTGCATACAATGTCATCAAGAAACGGTCAATTGCAAATTTCATGACAACTTTGTCAGTTATGTATGAAAAGCCGTCAGCGAATAACAATGTACACTTGATGAAAATGTTATTCAACTTAAAGATGGATAATATATATATATATATATATATATATATATATATNTATATATATATATATATATATATATATATATATATATATATATATATATTGTACAATATATGAATGATTTTAATACTATCATAAATCAATTATCGTTTGTTAAAATTGAATTTGATGATAAAATACGTGCACTAATATTGTTGGCTTCATTGTCAAATAGCTAAGAGGTCATGAGGATGATTGTTAGCAATTCTGCAGGTAAATTTAAATTGAAATATGATGATATTCATGATTAATTTTTGCTGAGCAACTGTGTAAGAAAGATTCTGACGAATTTTGGGTTCGAGTTTTGCACTGAATGTTGATTCTAGAGGGAGATCACAATACATGAACTCCAATTGAGGAAGATCAAAATCAAAGCACGGATGCAAGAGCAAGTCAAGGCCTGGTCAGCAAACAATCTGCTGAAATTGTGACAAAACTGACAACATAAAGAAGAACTGCAAAAAATACTAAGGAGATAGAGAATATCAGTTGTAACTGAAGAAGTACATGATACACTATTGTTCGCAGTTCACAGTTCAGTTGATGACTGGATACTGGATTCAGAGGCTGTATTTCATACATCTTCCCACCGGGAGTTAATGCGAAATTATGTTGCAGGTGACTTTGGAAAGATGTAATTGACTGATGGAGAACCTTTGAACGTGATGGAGATAAGAGACGTTGACATTTCACTCTCTAACAAGAGTAAATGATTTTTGCAAAATGTCAGACACATTTTTGAGTTGAAGAAAAATCTCATTTTTATTAGATAGTTCTATGAGGGTGGTCATTTAGTAGTGTTTTCAGATAGCATCTGAAAGGTTATAAAAGTGATATTGGTATCGACTCGGGGTAAGAAAACTAGCACACCATATATGACTACTGGTTTAATTAACATTGTTGATACTACCGTGGCAGAGACCAAAAAAAATTGTGGCATTGCATGCTTAGCCACATGAGTCAGAGGGGTATGGAAGAACTTCGGTCCAGAGATAAGCTATCAAAACTGAAATAAGTTGATCTCAGTTTGTGTGAGAGTTGCATTATGGGGAAACAGAAGAATGTCAGTTTCTTGAAAGTTGACAAAACACTAAAGGTAGCAAAACTGGAACTTGTGCACACAGATGTGTGGGGACGTTCTCCAGTGGTATCTCTTGGAGGTTTTTGTTACTATGTTACATTCATTGATGACTATAGCAAAAATTTATGAGTTTATTTTTTGAAGTATAAATCTGATGTATTTATTGGGTTCAAAACTTGGAAGATCATGGTTGAAGTAAATACGAGCTTAAAACAAAAATGTTTGATGACTGAAATTGGTGGTTAGTACATTGATGAAGGGTTTAATGAGTACTGTGCTTCTCATAGTATCAGAATGGATAAAACCATTCATGGAACACCACAACAAAATAGAGTTGTTGAACGTATGAACATGACCATAAATGAGTGTGCTAGAAGCATGAGATTGCATGCTGAACTATCACCAACTTTCTGGCAGATGCGGTGAGCACTGTTGTTTACTTGATCAACATGAGACCATATGTTTCGTTAGATTGTGAATTTCCTGAGGAGGTCTGAAGCGGAAAAGATGTCAAATTTCTCATCTTAAAACCTCTGCTTGTCCTTCTTATGTTCATATTAATCTTGATGCTCGTAGTAAACTTGAAATTATGTCAAAGAAATGTTATTTCATTGATTATGAAGATGAGACATTTGATTATCACTTTTTGGATTATCTGAATTGGAAGATCATAAAAAACATGAATGTGATTTTTAATGAAAATATTATGTACAAGGACAAGGCTAGTACAACTTTTGAATTAGCTCCTTAGAATCCAATTTGGTAAGGTTTGATGACCTATCAGAGGTCACTGTGCAGGGCAAAGATGTAAGTGATGAAGAGAGTGAGTTCATGCACCTATTCCTATTATTCCGGAGTCAGTTTCATATCCTCCACTCCTACAACTACAGTTCGCAGGTCAGTCAGGACTAGACGTTCTCTTTAGCATTTCTTACCAATCTTGAACTACATTTTGTTGACAGATGATTGGTAACCACAAAGTTATGAAGAAACCCTGCAAGTGGGAACTGGTCATGAAAGAAGAGATGAATTCTCTACTAGAAAATCAGACACGGGAGCTGACAAAACTTCCACCAGGGAAGAAGATGTGATACAACAAGCGAGTGTATCGGGTGAAAACTGAACGCGATGACAGTAAGAGATACAAAGTGAAACTTATTGTAATAGACTTTCAACAAAAGCAAGGTATTAATTACTCTGAGATCTTTTTTAACGTAGTGAATATCACAACCTTAAAGGATGGTATGTCTATGGTGGATATCGAAGATCTATTTTTTGAACAATTAGATGTGAAGACAGTTTTTCTTCGTGGAGAGCTTGAAAAACATTTACATGCACCAACCTGAGGGATTTGTAGCACAGAAAAAGGAAGATTCAGTTTGTTGACTGAAGAAGAGCTTGTTTGGCCTGAAACAAGGTCCTAGACAGTGATACGAAAAAGTTTGATATTTTATTCATAATGGAGGGTACAACAGATGTTTGAAAAAAAGTTTGATATTTTATCCTAGACAGTGATACGATCATTATTGCTATATCGTGCATTTTGACAATTCTTATATTATTCTACTGTTGTACGTGGAAGACATGTTTATTGCAAGGGTCTGTATTGATGAGATCAATAATCTGAAGAAGTAGATGTTAGAGCACTTTGCAATGAAGGATTTGAGAGCTGCAAAATAAATTTTTGGCATGAGGATTGTCAGAGATAAAGATAGAGACTTATTGAGACTCTTACAAGCAGAGTATGTGAAAAAGGTACTCAATATGTTTAATATGGATAAAGCCAAACTAGTTGGTGCACCTCTGGGCAGTCACTTCAGACTCAGCAAGAATCAGTCACCCAAGTCAGATGAGGAATGAGACCACATGAGTAAGGTTCCTTACGCCTCAGCTATTGGTTCACTCATGTATGCTATGGTTTGCACTAGACCGAATATTGTCCATGCAGTGAGAGTTGTGAGCAGATACATGAGTAGTCCAAAAAATGAACATTGAGAAATTGTGAAGTGGATTTTGATGTACCTAAAAGACTCCTCAGACACCTGTTTGTGTTTCTCAGGAAAAAGTTTAGAGGTACCGGGATATGTTGATGTTGATTTAGTTGGAGACATTGACAATAGAAGTACAACGAGTTTCATTTACACTCTTGGTGACACTGAAGTATCATGAGGCTCTAACCTGCAAAAAACAATTTCTTTGTCTATTACAGAAACTGAGTATATAGTAGTGTCCGAGGCTTCAAAGGAGATGATATACAGTTAGAAGAATCAAAAGGACACTCTCTACAATGATAGTCAGAGCGTCATATTCCTTGCCAAGAATCCGACATTTCATTCAAGGACCAAGCATATTTAGATCAAATATCACTTCATTCGATCATTGCTAGATGACAGACAGTTGCTACTTGAGAAAATTTATTGAAGTAAGAACCCTGTTGATATATTGACCAAACGTGCTACACTTGAGAAATTAAAGTTGTGCACAACTTCAATTGGTCTTGCTTTGAGTTGCAGAGGTGGAGGATATCGCATTTAGGAAGAGGACTATGCAACTAATGTTCTAGTCTCCAAGTGGAAGATTTTTTGAGTATTGTGGAGCCTAATCCACTTTGCTCTTATAGACAGTTTTTGTTTATATGGCAGTTATTCGAATTTAATTGTTTTCATATTAACTCTTTCTTAATGAAGCTTCGCCTGTATTTCCACTCCGGGATCCCGCCCTCTGGTTCGAGAGATAAGATCATCTGGTGTCTGAATCCTAAAAGAGGGCTTGCAGCGGCGAGCGAAGGCTCTCTGGTGACCAAACTCCTGTAGAAGGCTTACGAGCAGCGGTGTGGAGAAGTTTCGATCGGTGTGTGGAGTAGTTTTGATCGGTGTGTGAAGAAATTGCGAGCGGCTGCGACAGAGGATGGAGAGGGTTTGAGTGGAGTAGGTGTCTTGTAATCAAAGTGAAACTGTGTAATTCTTCAAACAATAAAATTTTCTGCAACTCCGTTGACGTAGGTAATTTGTCAAACCACGTAAATTTGTATGTCTTGCTTGATTTTTCTAGTTACCGTCGTCGATTTCACAACAATGAGTACATGCAAATAGTGGTAGGATGAACAAAAACATGGAACAACATATTGTGTGAACTAGATAGAATAGCTNTGAGCAGCGGTGTGGAGAAGTTTCGATCGGTGTGTGGAGTAGTTCCGATCGGTGTGTGAAGAAGTTGCAAGCGGCTGCGACAGAGGATGGAGAGGGTTTGAGTGGAGTAGGTGTCTTGTAATCAAGTGAAACTGTGTAATTCTTCAAACAATAAAATCTTCTGCAACTCTGTTGACGTAGGTAATTTGTCGAACCACGTAAATTTATATGTCTTGCTTGATTTTTCTCATTACTGTCGTCGATTTCACAACAAAGAGTACATGCAAATAGTGGTAGGATGAACAAAAACATGGAACAACATATTGTGTGAACTAGAACAGCTCCATTGCCGAATACCAACTATTGCCATTGCAAAGGATTAAAAAATACCGACCACAAGAAAGTTCAGTAAAACAACTTCTATCAACTTGTAAAACTTACTAACTTAGACAAAAAAAACTTCATTAATAACTCAACAAAGAAACATCATATACTTATCGATAGGAACATGAACTCAATATTAGGAATTGGAATTATCCAATTAACCCAAACTAAACCAGTGGTTATTTGGACAACAAACTTCATACAAAGAACACAGTTCTTTCTCAAAGGCATTTCTTAAATTAAATGCACTTAAGAATTATAAAACAAAAATAATTACCAAATAATGTGAGCATAAACCTAAATTAATTTGCATAATATCATTTTGCGCTCAACGTGCCAACCGAGTATATAAACATATAGAACTCCATTACGCAATGTTATAAAATCAATCATCAACCTGATTTTGTTTGACAAAACACCAATTATTTGGTTAAAGCTGCCTAAGGGTATATCGTATTGATCAATATTATTCAAATTTTGGTGAGCGTTAATGAGTATCACAAGAATTTTAGAAGAAAGAAATCTTAAGAGTAACCGTGTATTTTCATAACCTATGATTGAACATGAACCAAAGCAAGCATTTCAAATTGACAAGAAAGAATCCAAGTTCAATTTTAAGATTGAATATACATTTGAGCTGATCATACCTGTTGAAGCTGGGTCACTTGACACTTCTTTGTTCTAAACCTTTAAAGTTTATCGAAACCAATTCTTTTGCAGGGCATCGATTCGCCTTTGTTACTAAACTACTACTAACAACCTAAACATACAATGATTATGAGGTTCTGAACTAAAACTTGAAATCCTATTTTGATTGGTTTCATTAATGAAAGCCTATTTTGTGCCGCATTTTTTTGCTTGAAAGTTTATGGGGCACACTAACTATGTTAATCACACACCCTTGAGTTCTTGTTCTTCGAAAACTTTGCCCATTTACATTATTTACCTCTTTTTATCATAGTAGGTGGTGATAAGATATTCTGCTTATATTTTTGTTTTAGAGATCCTTCTATAGAAGGATCTTTTTGTTGACATTTGTATATAGACTTTGATTGTTAAATGAAATGAGTATTTTGTTGCTTTAGTAATATCAAACATTTCCATTGGTAGATTGTTAGATTTGGAATGAAAATTGTTATACCTAATGAAATATATGCAGTTGTAATGCAAGCTCATCAAAGCATTTGGGAATTGTTTTAATAAAAGGATATGGTATAGTTTTTGAATTTTTTTTAACATATTTTTCACTCTTTCAACTATTTGTCTTTGCCTGCTAGGATTATGATTTATGTCCATTTAACTAGATCTTAATGGATTTATAATCTAAATATCATTTACTTTCTATCATTATCATACATTTTACTTTTGCAGTGCAAATTTTTCATTTGATTGTGAACTTTTTTTATTTGATTGAGGGTCCTTTGAGTTGCTGGTACTCAATTGTTGTTTTGACCGATGGGGTTTGTAGAGTTTATGAGGTTTTCTTGCTTCTACAACCAGCTGTTCTATTGATGGCATGTGGCGATATTTAGGCCTGTTCTCTCTAGATGATGGTATTGTCTAGTTTCCAATGTTTCTAAAATTTTCTTTAATGTGCTCCATTGTGTGTCTTAATCTATTGAAAGAGGTATCACCACCAGTATACTTTTATGTGTTGTCTTTATGCCTTGGGGAATTGGTACAAGCCATCAAGATCATCCGAAGGTCCTTGTTCATCGATTTTCTATTTTTGTTCCACTAAAATATCCATCCATCGAGAAGCTCTGATGACCTTGTTTACTTGCATATTGAAGGAATTAGCGCCAATTTGTTTTAGTTGTAGTGTTTGGAGATTGTCGAAGTTGAGCTCCCATAAAACATTCATTGAAGTGAATTTTCGTGATTTTTTTATTTCGCTTGAACTCGCCTCTTGTAAGCCCAATTTAAGTGTTTCTTTGGGCTGCAATGATTTTGTCCTAACCATGATCCCGGTATCCCATTAAATTTATGTTATTTTATTACTACTACATGTACAAGTAATCTTCTAAACACCCTTCTTCCATTTTTATGTTTTTTTTTTTAAATCTAAAAGACAAAAAGAAAGGTGCCTTCAAAGGGTTTCTAATTGGAACCAATTTCTCAATCTATGAAGGTGAGTTTTTTTAAAAGAAGGAAGGGATTTAATAATTCACTTTCCACTTAAAAAACACCAAAACTTAGCTTTGGAATACAGTTCTGATTACTTGCGTTTACTAGCATCAAAACAGACTCATGCTTGGAATTGGATACCTTTTAATTATATGTGTTCATATTATTACATTTTTTGGTATTTTTACGTGTTAGAGCTTTCGTTTTGCTATTTATTTACATAAAGGACATTTTAATCTTTCTTTGTTTTGGAGGTCTTTCTGTAAAAGGACCTTTTCGTGGTATCTTGTAAGTACATTTAGATTATTGAGTGAAATGTGTTTCTTGATGCATTAGGGGTTGGGAATTTCCATTAATCAAATTTGGATTAAATGAATGTTGGTATTGTAATCCATAGCTGTGATCTTGTTCATGTATTTTTCTGCATATTTTCTACACTAAAAACTACTTTTCCTTAATAGTGTCGTTTGACGACAACCACCCGGTTAGTGGGTTATGATTGTAGCCGTTATTTTTTTGTGCCATTTAGAGGCAGAACTACGTGGAAAGAGGACTCTGACCACGGCCTTACTGACATGCAATATGTTTGGTTGTGAATATAGTGATTCATTTAGTATGACAGTAACTCTTTTTGAGCTGAAGTTGGTCAGAAATTTGTCACCCTCGACAAACTATTGCGGAGGGTGGATAAAATTTGCTTTTAGCTTTTAAGTGATTGAATTTTAGCTTGAATGTTTGGTTTGTTAATTTGAAAATATTTATTTAAATGATTGACCTCTCCGGTTGAAATTTTCGATCAACACGTCCATCATCGGGGTATTAGACATTTAAAACATTTATATTTAAAGTGAGGTATTTAATTTTATCAGTTTAAACTTTTAGGATATAAGTCCTGCCGACCCCTATCTTTATAGTTAGGAGGATCATATTAATTTGGTGATTTAGACTTATAAATTTTATTTTAGGGTTTGGACATTTATTTCAAAATTACTAGACTTATCAACTGCAGTCCTTGCAAGGAGGGTTAGACTAGTTAGGTGATTTGGACTTGTACATTTTTATTTCAGGATTTGAACATTTATTTCAAAATTACTAGACTCGTCAACTCCAGTCTTTATGAGATGGAGGATCAGAGTGAGACTTACAATCCTGCCCTATGGACAAGGCTGCTTGATTAGCCCGCGCAACATTTTTGAACCTAACATTGGTTGAAGCACACATGTATTGAGCATTCAATATATTGGTTGAAGCACATACAAACATTTGAAAATATGTGTAATTGATTTACTTATATATACCTTAAAATGCCTAGCTCAATAGTATTTCAAGTGGTGCTGATCTAAGTTTTTAATATAGGTTCACATTTCAAGATACCGCATTTGACTTGGGAAATAACTCTTGAGATTTTGAAATCATTGTGAACTTAAAGTATTTGTAGACGTTTATGATTTTAGGTTTTAAATGGAACAACTTTCTGTTCGTTAGCAGGTGTATTGCGAATGTGATTGTGGGGTTGACGTACTAGATCCTTTTTAATCATTTAAAAATAATGTTTAAGTCTTAAGCTTAGCTCCAAGTTATGATATTTAACATTTAAGTTAAGCTTGGCATTTAAGTCATTTAAAGAATTGTGATGTTTATATTTAATCTTAGTTTAACCTCCCAATTTATGAATTTTAAGTCATTTAAAGAATTAAAACTTTTAAAATCATTTGCAGACCTTGATAATCCAATTTCAAATATTTTTTTAAATTTTAAATAATTTAAATTTTTTGACTATTTTAGAAGTTTACAAAGTTCAAATCTTAAAATATTTTGCAAGTATAGGATCACCAGAAATTTTGGCAGCCTCCTGGCGTCATACTTGATTAGAGGGCTGCATTAGGGTGTTTGTCTGCCCAGTTGTTTATAAGACGCGTTGGTTAGTGTCGTGAGACACTGCGGCCGGAAGCCGAAAATGATTTTATCTACCGGTCTATAAGACAGGAGTAGGTCTTCACTTTCCCTCCTTTAATTGTTTCAGGTAGGGGCAGCTGAAAGAGGAGAAAGATGGAAATTCCGGCTTCCGGCAAGAATGGGCGGTGGGATAAAGTGTGGTGGCGGGCTGTTCATCGGACAATTGCTTCATTTCCTGAATCCAGAACAGTGAACAGAGTCGTGGAGAAATTCTGATCATCAACACCGAACCCCTGCTCTTCCTGTATGCTCCTAGCTAACCCCAAGGCTCAATTGTCAAATCTCCTCAATCCGCGCCACCACTGCGAACATCCTTGGCCGCTGGTCTGGAAACTGCATGGTGCAGTCTTACATGAAGTCGCATTAGCTTCACCATCATCAACCATGGGTAACGGAAGAGAGGCCTTCTTTTATCATCATTAAGAAAATGATGCTTCCCAGTTCTTCCAACAATCAAATGTGCAGCTTTAGATGCTCTGTAGCATATCTTGCTATCAAACCTCCCAATGAATTTGCCACTAAAGATAACTTCTGCATAACACATTTTTCATTCACAATTGGAAGATCCTCATCAACTAACCTCTCGCCCATCAAATCAACACCATCAAATGTCAGTTTTGAAGAATTGCATGCCCCACGGTGAACAATAACTTTATCAAGAAATTTCTTAATGAATTGTTTCGCAGAAAAGCCTCCGGTCTTCCACACTTCCAACAAGGCCATTAACCATGATGACAAGATGCTTCTGGATTCCTGCCCTGCACGACGAGCCTTCGATGACTTCGGCCAGAGATCCTCGTTGCGCCAAACAATCTCCACTCCATTCTTCTGTCTTCATCGCTGGAGCCGAAAAGCAGTCCATATACCCAGTCGACGTCGGCCGCACCCATGGCCGCAGCCCCAAGCAAGAAATCTGCCTATTGGGGTTCAGTTTGTGAGGAGATCCGAATAAGTGTGAATGGGGGCCCAAGGGTTTTGTTTTTGTGAAGGAGTAGATGGGGCTTAGACGGTTTGCCTGGGAAGGGGGAAGGGGGAAGGGGGAAGGGNTCGACGTCGGTCGCGCCCATGGCCGCAGCCCCAAGCAAGAAATTTGCGTATTGGGGTTCAGTTTGTGAGGAGATCCGAATAAGTGTGAATGGGGGCCCTAGGGTTTTGTTTTTTTGACGGAGGAGATGGGGCTTAGACGGTCTGCCTGGGAAGTAGGAAGATGGGGTTGCGGTTTTCTGTATATTGCGATTTTGTCATTGCCTTTCTTAGCACAGAAGGAAGAAATATAAGAGTTTCAGGTGATCTCCGTGCACAACCACTTTTTTTATAACCATTACCGTGACTGTCTCACCAATGGGGAGAGCGATAGAGAGACGAAATTGTAGGAAGACGGGTCGGCTTCAATGTAAACGGGAGAGATGCTGAGGAAGCGTTCTGATCTTTTTGCTTCGTGTGTGAAGGTATCGAAGAAGAGCAGTTCGAATGTCTTTGCATGCTGCAATCATGCAGCTGCTTTTCTTGCTAGATCTAGTCGCGAATGTTTCTTGAATGTAGCAAGGGCTTTGATTTCATCTTAATCTTGTCGTTTCTTTGCTCGCTAGCCCTATCCTTGAGAGTGTGAGCCAGGAGGAAATCACATGCCAGAGGTGTGCTTTGGCTTCGATTTCAACAAGAAGAGGCTTTAGTGAGGCTGCAAGCGAGAATGAGGAATGGGAGGCGCGACCGAGAGTTTCAATCGGTAAAGNCTCTTTTTTTTTGTCAACACTTGCATGTTGAGTCACACAGTTATAATTCTTTCTTTTGATGTCATAATTTTTTTTGTAGTTATTTATGGTAATCATGTTAAGGAGGTCATTTGTTTATCTATTTACTTAACATTTTAATCTTTAGGTCTATGTGTTTCTTTTGTTAACGACCTTTTATTGTGATTTGTGAGCAGCATTTGATTATTGAAATGAATTTCATATTGTTACAAGCATTAAAGATTTCCATGAATCAAATGCTAACTTTGAAATGTGATATGTTATTTCTAATGAAAGATATGTAGTTTTAATGCAAACTCAGCAACTTGTTTGGGCATTTTTATAGAATGATATAATTTATTTTTTGTAAATTTCTACATCTAGATTTTAACTACTTACTTCCAAATTTATAACTTTTTTGTCTTGACAACTAGGGCTTAGTTTGTTTGTGAATTATGTATGTTTTAGTGTTATTGTGGGCGATGTTTGTAATCCACTGCCTTGAGGACCCTATATATCAATGAAATTCTTTATCTGCATTTGATATGAGCTATGGTTGTATGCCTTCATGGGTATCTTAATGAAATTAAATTTAAATGTGTCTTATTGATTAATATGAAGCTCTTGTAAGCATGTCATGGTGTCATTTTAACAAAATTGTTCACTGGACATTCAAACATATCTACAAGAGTCGTACTTACTATCTGGTCGACAAACTATTGTACAATCTGCTAAACTGTGATAAGATCCCTTGACATAGGCATGTACCATTGTAGCTTTTGGAGGCGTCTCGTTTTGTAAATAGTTTGTGCCACCGTTTTTTGACTCAATATGGTATTTATGCTCTTTTTTCTTTTTTTAATAAATCTAGGATTATTATTTTGATCTGGGCATTATTTGTGTGATTTCAATTATTGCTAAAAGATGAAATAATGAAAAGTATTTTAAATACTTTTGTCCCTTTCTTTTATGTAATTTTTTTTTTTTTTTNCAATTTATGACATTTAAGTCATTTAAAGAATTAAAACTTTTAAAATCATTTGCAGACCTTGATAATCCAATTTGAAATATTTTTTAAAAATTAAAATAATTTAAATTTTTTGGCTATTTTAGAAGTTTACAAAGTTCAAATCTTAAATTATTTTGCAAGTATAGGATCACCAGAAATTTTGGCAGCCTTCTGGCGTCGTACCTGAATAGAGGGCTGCATTGGGGTGTTTGTCTGTCCAGCTGTTTATAAGACGTGTTGGTTAGTGTCGTGAGACATTGCGGCCGGAAGCGAAAAGGATTTTATCTACCGGTATATAAGACGCGATGTTAATTGTCTCGAGACACTGCGGCCGGAAGCCAAAAATGATTTTATCTACCTGTCTGTAAGACACGAGTAGGTCTTCACTTTACCTTCGTTAATTTTTTCGGGTAGGGGCAGCTGAAGGAGGAGAAAGATGGAAATTCCGGCTTCCGGCAAGAATGGGCGGTGGGATGAAGTGTGGCGGTGGGCTGTTCATCGGACGATTGCTTCATTTCCTGAATCCAGAACAGTGAACAGAGTCGTGGAGAAATTCTGATCATCAACACCGAACCCCTGCTCTTCCTGTAGTTGCTCCTTGTTAACCCCAAGGCTCAATTGTCAAATCTCCTCAATCCGCGCCACCACTGCGAACATCCTTGGCCGCTGGTCTGGAAACTGCATGGTGCAGTCTTACATGAAGTCGCATTAGCTTCACCATCATCAACCATGGGTAACGGAAGAGAGGCCTTCTTTTATCATCATTAAGAAAATGATGCTTCCCAGTTCTTCAAACAATCAAATGTGCAGCTTTAGATGCTCTGTAGCATATCTTGCTGTCAAACCTCCCAATGAATTTGCCACTAAAGATAACTTCTGCATACCACATTTTTCATTCACAATTGGAAGATCCTCATCAACTAACCTCTCGCCCATCAAATCAACACCATCAAATGTCAGTTTTGAAGAATTGCATGCACCACGGTGAACAATAACTTTATCAAGAAATTTCTTAATGAATTGTTCCGCAGAAAAACCTCCGGTCTTCCACACTCCCAACAAGGCCATTAACCATGATGACGAGATGCTTCTGGATTCCTGCCCTGCACGACGAGCCTTCGATGACTTCGGCCAGAGATCCTCGTTGCGCCAAACAATCTCCAC